>JAQGAK010005237.1:0-10587 GCA_034696945.1 Lipothrix lubbocki | reverse complement strand
CTATAAGAGAATTCCTATATAAGAGACTGATTTTGGTGATTTATAGCGTTCTCTTATAGCGAGAGTTCAGTGTACATTGTTGCTCATGCTGTATTTGTATGATCACTATATATAGTGATATGTATGTATACATATGTTACATACATGTATGTGTATTTTATGTATACCTTATCAGTATAATAATCATATATACATATACCTATAACTTTGCCAATGCTGATACAAGCGTTTTTTATCAGTCTGGTCTATAAATAATAAGCATTACATATAGCGAAAAAAGAGACCAAAGGAAAAAAACGGTAAAAAAAAGAAAAAAGGGTAAAAACAGAAAAAACCGGGGAAAAAAGATTTTTATATATAAGAAATATACATAGGTATGTGATTTTCAAATACAGAGTATACAAAAACTTATACAGAGATTTCCTATACAAAGACCATCGGGCCGGGATTTGGCCGCTCAGTCTCCCGACAGTCGTCCGGATGGTGGGAAGAAAGTTGAGAACCGTGAGGGTTGGGAGTTTTCTCGGGTCTGAAATCTTGGTGAACAGCAGATGAGCTTGTCGTCCCTGACATAACCGCTTCGTCATGATTACTGTCTTGTGGAGTGGACGGGCACACTCCAGTTCTGACGTGAATTGCCGCCACAGCAGTAGCAATAGAAGCAGTCGCAGCAGCCGCAGCAGCAGAAGCGGATGAAAGGGAAGATGACAGGAGATCCGGCGTGGCGGCAGGCGGAGGAGGAGGAAGCGGAGGATGTGGATGTTTCTTCCGTTTGAAGTTGCTCCTCGTCGTTGTCGGCGTCGCGGACTCCAAATACACATCCATGGGATAAGCATGCAAATTAATGGAATTACACTCTTCATTATCCACGTCACCGCTTTCGCTTGTTGTCGTCCTACCATGGCTGACAACCAGCTGAAGCTTATTCCGACTGGCACAATGATCACTGCTGTTATTGTGAAAATTGTTAGACAGCCACGTCCCTCGCTTATCTTGATCTTTCCGACACTGATTAGTATTATTATGCGCCCCAGTATTTATTTTCTTATCGAGGACCATTCCTCCGGCGCTGGGAGGACAGTAATGAGAATGATCCCCACGGAGGGAACTCAATGAGGAATAAATGTGCGAGTCAGTGGAATTGCAAATTCTGGGGCTGGAGTTGGATATTGGCGAGCCGGAATTATTGCGGATATTTAAAAAGTCTCCATGAGGATTCATATTGCGATTTACTGGGCTGGCAGACATATTTGCAGAATTTCTTAGATTTTCTAAATTGTTAAAATTTTCTATGCTTCCTGAATTTCTTGGCTTGCCAGGATTTTTGGGAATATTTTGGTTTCTTAAATTTTCTAAATTTCCAGGATTTCTTGAATTTTCTAAATTTCCAGGATATCTTGAATTTTCTAAATTTCCAAGATTTCTTGAATTTTCTAAATTTCCAGGATTTCTTGAATGTTCTAAATTTCCAGGATTTCTTAAATTTTCTAAATTTCCAGGATTTCTTGAATGTTCTAAATTTCCAGGATTTCTTGAATGTTCTAAATTTCCAGGATTTCTTGAATTTTCTAAATTTCCAGGATTTCTTGAATTTTCTAAATTTCCAGGATATCTTGAATTTTCTAAATTAACAGAATCTCTTGAATTGTCTACATTTCCAGGATGTCTTAAATTTGTAGGATTTTGTAGATTTGCGGGATTTCTAAAATTCTCGTGATTGCCAACATTTCTTGAATTTTCAACAATCGCAGGATTTCCGGCGTTTCGCAAATAATTAACATTTGCGGGAATTCCAAGATGCTTTCTTAAATTGTCCGAATTTTGCAATTCTCCAGAATTCCCGGCATTATCGCAATTTTTTTGCACACTGGAATTCGCGGACACACCCGGAATCCTAAGTGCCGGAGAGTACCTCACAGTCCCGGAATGACCCAGAATCTGTCCTGAGTTTCCTTGTTGTTGATGGTGATGATGCTGCTGTTGTAATCTCCAGGGGAAACTCTGCGGAGGGAAATTGTGGGTAGTGAAATTTCCAGTAGAAGCAGTGGCAGAAGAAGAGGAAATAGAAGATAAAGTCCCGCCAGCAGGAGAATTCTCCAAGGAATGACACCTCCCATTTGCCATCTCCAATTGTAGATTTAAATGCAGAGCATTGACGCCTTTACTGATTCGGAGCGGAGGGAGATTCTGACACGAGGCGTCCAAAATATTAAAATTATTCTGACTCACATAATTCCTGGGGAGACTCCGCAGAGTTGAAATCCGGGCTGTATGGGAAGTTGCGGGTAGAGCGCGTTTGAATTTCGTCCAAAAGTCCGAATCCTTCCATTGGAAAAGGCCGGAAGAGGAGGATTTTTTCCGGCTCAGCAGCTCCTTTGGATTAAGGAAGGAGAATAATCCCGAGGCTTCAAATGTTTCAGGAGTTAGGCAAGGGAGGAGGACCACAAGGGTTTTTTTCGCAAATCTCGTTAGCACTTGATTCAGGAGGTTTTGCAAGCCGGGACAAGTGTACTCGGAATTGAGGAAGGAGCGGGACAGGATGAGGACAAGGCGCTTGGAGGAGTCCGCCGCACTCGTGACCATGTCCGGATTCCAGGGATTCCCGGGAACGAGGCACAAGTCCCTGTAGTGTAAACAGAGTCGGTAGTTTTTTTCCGGATCAACATCCCCACTACTACTAGTTATTATTGCCGTCCTCTCCAACTCTCCGGCGAGCTTCTCCAAAACTAACGATTCATCTTTTTTGCTGTACAGGAAATAGGCATCGAAAAGTTTTTCACAGTCCTCACCTCCTCCTCCTCCGCCTCTGTCTCTCCCCTCCCCAACTTCTCCTGACGAACAGCAAGAGTGTTGAGGAGTCCCACGAAACAATTTTTTACTCATTTGTCTCACGCCAGAGCACACGTCCTGGGACAGGCAGAGATTCACTCTGTCATTCAGCCGGTAATAAATCTCACGTCGGAACACTACTATCACGAGTAATATCAGCATTAGGAGAGCTACGGAAGTCAGAACTAATGTCCAGAGGAGTCCTGGGGTAACGTGGGAATTTTCAAAATTCGAATTTTCGAAATTAAGGGCGTCCAATGGTGAGGGTAGGAAATTCGGGGATAAGTGAGATTTCTGGTCAGGGGCGAAGTGAGAAAAGCCTTGATTGGTTGGGAAATCTGCTTGGTTCGGTTTGGGTAAATGTAGATTTCCTGACCCCTGATTGGCTGGTATGTAGTTTGGTGATCCGTGATTGGCTGGTATGTAACTTGGTGATCCGTGATTGGCTGGTGGAAAAATTCCTGAATTTTGATTTGCTAGTGGGAAACTTCCCAGATTCTGATTGGCTAATGGCGAACCTCCTGAATTCTGATTGATTGATGAAAAGATTCCAGAATTCTGATTGGCCGATGAAAAAATTCTTGAATTTTGATTTGTAGATGGTAAGCTTCCTGAATTTGTATTGGCTGGTGGGAAGCTCCCAGGATTCTGATTGGCTAGAGGTAACAAAGAGCTCCCGGGATTGGTAGGTAGACTACTCGGACCGTGATTGGTAGCCAAAAGCACAGATGTGGAAGCACTGGAAAGGCCCTGATTGGTCGAAGGAGCAAAATTGCCGCCATTATTGTACTGGCTATTCCTATGGGGAATGGTGGCGGGAAATGGCAAAAATAAATTTGGCGCTAAATTAGAAAATGGCGGTGGAATTCTATTCGCCCCGTGGGAATCATCACTATAGAAACACTTGGAAGCAATTAAATTATCATGATTTTGACCATCATGACGCTTGCACTTGACCTCATTAAAGTCCGTGATGGCCGACGCCCGCGGGGTGACCCACGAGCGCACTCGACTAATAAAGTCACACTCACAAGTCCAGGGATTGTGGGAGAATAATAAGCGTGTGAGGAGTTTTTGGGAAGTGAAAACTGTTTGGAAATTGAGGGACACCAGTAAATTCCCGTCGAGCCGAAGAGTCTTTAAAAGCTTGAGTGGCTGGAATGTAATTGGGGAAATAAAACCCAAGAAATTATTCTGAAGATACAACTCCCGGAGGGACTCACAATCATTGAATTCGTAGCCGTTAAGAGCTGTGAGTAGATTTTTGTCAAGCCGGAGGATCTCGAGGGATTTGAGTCCGTTGAAAGTTTTATTCGAAATTGATTCGATGCGGGAATTATTCAAATGTAAAAGTTTTAGCGCTCGTCGACCAATGAAGATATGTCGGCCAAGGATGGGCAGCGCATTTCCATCTAAAAATAATTCAGTAGTGTTCATTGGGATATTTAGGGGAAGTTCTGTAAAATTCCGCGCGGAGCACTGAACAACATTCCGCGCCCACGCGGCGTCGCGGTAACAATCACAATTATTGGGACAATTCATGGCGCAATCGCAGGCGTCGAAGTCACAACAATGGCAAGAACTATCACAATGGGAAGAATACCCGCACAAGAAATTATCCACGAGGGCTAATGGTTTCTTTAAAGCGCTTGCGCTATTGTTAATATTATAATTGTTGGGATTATTCACACTTTTTGGATACACAATTGCGCAAGAAATAGCGTCTAAATCCACTACGCGTACCGGAGCTCCCATTGGTTGGTGGAGCCACTCTAAAGTACAATCACAATTAAAGGGATTCCCGCCCAGAAAAAATTCAGGCTTCCGCGCTGCTGGAAATTCCATCCTCGCGCGCGCGCTTAACTGAGAAGACATTCCTGGAGGGAGCGTCTTCAAATGATTGGACACAAGCTCCGCTCTCCTTAGCGCCGTGGGTGTTGAAGAAAGCTGAAGTTTTTCTATGCGATTGTGGTTGGCGCGGATGGTCTCAAGTTTGCGCGGCATAATTTCAAAATTTAAATCTTGGAGGGAATTAAACGAAATATCTAGGACACGGAGATTCTGGAGGTGCTGACTCGGGGGTTGGAATTTCCGGAGGGAATTGTGCGAGAGGTCAAGCCATTCCAGGGTTGGCGGTAAAAGTCGGAATTCAGCGCTTTCCACGCGATTCAGACTCATGTTTAGCCAGAGGAGGAAGCTTGGCGATTTTAACGAAGGCAGAGATTCCAGGGAATTAGAGTCTAGTCGGAGCGCTCGGAGGAGTAAGCAGGACGTGAGCGCTGTAGATGCAATTCGAGACAGTCGATTTTGCGCGAGATTTAGCACCCGCAAGTTTTTAAGGTGAGCACAGAAATTAGGCGGAAGCTCCGTCAGACGATTGTCTACCATTCGGAGACCATAGAGTTCACCAAGGCCAGTGAAGCTGGCGTTGGTGACCAGGGAAATTCTATTTTCCCCTAGATCCAAACTTCTCAAGAGCGCTAGTCCTTGCAGGGCCGATGGCACTTCTTGGAAATTATTTCCGGCGAGGCCCAGATCCTTTAAGTAGCACACAATACATGGGTTTAAATTAAAATTAGTGAAGAATAAGTAATACACAAATTAATACAAAAATTAATACAACAATTAATACAAAAATTAATACAAAATTTAATACAAAAATTAATACAAAAACTAATACAAAAATTAATACAAAAATTAATACAAAAATTAATATAAAAATTTGAAAAAAAAATTCAAACATTTGACACTGAATTTTGTAAACTTAAAAGTACACGAAGATTACCAATTTGTAGGATGTTTTGCCAAAATGTTATATTGCAAAATATCCTCCATGAAATTTTTTGTAACGGTAAACATAGAGAAAAGATGCCAATCGGGGTACACATAATAAAAATGCACTTATGATGTAATAATACGCAAGAAGAAAAAGAAGCAGGGTGAAGATGAGTTCAAAGTTTGAGGAAGGGAGGCATATATAGGCTCATCCAGGAAGAAAAAGGAATTATTACAGAAAGGATCAAGTTTTTATGAGAAAATGAAGAAGACGACGATGATGAGGAGGGGGGAAAATAAAACGTTTACTACGCGCGGGAAAGATAAACCGTGTCGCATATACATTGTTATTACATGCATACATATGTGGGATAAATGTACAAGGGTGCATTATGGTCTACCCATAGAAAGAGCCGCGTCATAAAGAAAACAAGGAATGGGCAGGGTACGTATATATAAACTTATGCCTAATATAGTAAACGTACATATATATATGTACCTACATATTTAATATACTTACAGGTGTGGACAGAACCAAGTGAGCCGGAGTCTGAAAACTCACAAAAATAATAATAATCATCAACTTGTTTATAGGCCCAAACCTTATTATTCTTTCTTTTTGACTCACTCACTCGCCACTCTTTTTGAACCCTTTATGCCTTTATTATACTCTCTGTACATATGTACGTCTACGTATATAATGCATGTACATATGTACATATTGCACTGCGGAAAGCCTCGGAGATTAGAAGACCCAGGGAAATCCAGAGGCTTTTTAACTTCACCGCGGAGTACTTCATGTTAAATATACAAGGAATATATAGTCCGGCACCACGGCACGGCGAGAGCGTCGTCCGGGCCCAAAAGAAGTAAAAGAAGAAGATGAAAGGACTGGATGATAAAAGTCTGGAGTGGTGGTGGTGGTGGTGGGGTAAGCTCATTGAGGATTCTCCTGGCAAGCCAGACGTGTTAACGCGTTAATTAACCAACATGACAACACAATTTTCTCCGACCCAGCCAAAGCCAAGCCAGAGCCCCACTTCTCTCGAATAGTCAGAAATATAAAGCAACTTTTTAGCATTGGGAGCGACACACGCTTCCTCAAATCCACGCCTTTCCGTCACTTTTCTCATAAACTTGGACGTCTTGATTTATTTTTATTTATTACATTTTTTATTGTTTCTTTTATACATTTTTAGTGTTTTTTCCAAATTTTTTGTTATTTCTTTTGTATACTTTTAGTGTTTTTGTAAATTTTTTGTTATTTCTTTTGCATACTTTTAGTGTTTTTTGTAAATTTTTTGTTATTTCTTTTGTATATTTTTAATGGTTTTTTGTAAATTTTTTATGGTTTTTTGTAACTTTTTAATGGTTATTGTTTCTTTTGTATACTTTTTATTGTTTTTTGTAGAGTTTTTATATTTTTCAGTATATTTTTTATACTTTTTTTGTAATTGTTTTTTGGTTTTCTGTAAATTTTTAATGCTTTTTGTAAATTTTTTATTTTTTTGTAAATTTTGTATTGCTTTTTTTGTGGATTTTTTATAGTTTTGAGTATTTGTTTATTGTTTTTGTAAATTTTGTATATGTTTTTGTAAATTGTGTATTTGTTTTTGTGAATTGTGTATTTGTTTTTGTAAATTTTGTATATGTTTTTTGTAAATTTTGTATTTGTTTTTGTAAATTTTGTATTTGTTTTTGTAAATTTTGCTTATGTTTTTGTAAATTTTGTATTTGTTTTTGTAAATTTTGCATTTGTTTTTGTAAATGTTGTATTTGTTTTTGTAAATTTTGTAATTGTTTTTGTAAACTTTGTATTTTTGTTTGTAAATTAAATTTTGTTTGCAATTTTTTTATACTTTTGTTTGTAAATTTTTCAGTTTTGTTTGTAAATTAGCTAATTTTTTTTGTCAATTTTCTAATTTTATTTGTAAATTTTCTAATTTTATTTGTAAATTTTATATTTTTGATCGATTTTTTATTTTGTGTGTGTAAATGTGTGTGTGTGTAAATGGTTTAATTGTGTCTGTAAATCTTATATAATTTTTGTAAATTTTGTAGTATTTCGTAAAAATATTGTTGTAACTTCAAGCGGAGAAATGATTTGAAAATAAATGAATTGAATGGTAATTAAAAGGGATTGTTTAAAAAAAATGAGGAACAAAAGTCTAATTATGTTAAGAATATTATGGGGAGGGTCTGGGTAATAAAATAGAAGTAGGTTGATAAACTTGTTAAAATGGAAAAATAAAGAGCTGCATGGTTCATATGGCTGCAAAAAGAATGGATAATATATGTTCCGCTCTAGGGAAATGCATATGTTCTCGGGACATAATTTCATTTTGGATTCACTTTAAGTCTCATATATGAGGTGGGATTGGGGGATGAGAGATGCGAGGTGATTAAGGATTATTACTTTGGAGGAGAGGAAGAGTTATTAGAAGGAGCGGATCGGACAGGTTAATCTAATTGCCATAATAATTATGTACATATACATACACTCATTCATACACTGCATTCGAGAATATTGTAGACTTTTCCTTTGTAAAATCAGCTCTACTCTGCGTATAAAGGGGAGAAATATCCGTGAGAGTGAACAGGTTGTTATCATTAAATGAGGAGTTCATCACCGCGGCATCACCCCAAGTGTAAATACATCCAAAACTTATACATTGTACTCGACACAAATTTACCATTTTTATTTCAAAGCCTCCCGCCATCACAAACATTAGCTCGCCTAATTGAATTTTCCCCGCTCGGAGGAAACTGGATTTTTAAATGGGAATTAACATGCAATTTTTTATTCAGGACGTGGTCCCCCCTTCGGAAATTTTCAGTTTTCTTCTTTTTTGAAATTTTTCCAAAATCAAAAATGGTTACTTTTAAACGGGAATTAACATTCAATTTTTTATTCAGGACATGGTCCCCCCTTTGAAAATTTTCATTAATTTTGATTTTTTTTAAATTCTTCCAAAATCGGAAATGGGAAGTTTAAAGCGGGAATTAACACGCAATTTTTTATTCAGGACATGGTCCCCCCTTTAAAAATTTTGATTTTTTTGAGTTTTTGAAAATTCCACCATAATCAGTATATTGAGGATTTTAAATGGGAATTAGCATGGAATTTCTTCATCAAAACGTGGTCCCTGTCAAAATTTTCATTATTTTGATTTTTTTAAAATTCTTCAAAATTACAAATGGTAACTTTTAAGCGGGGATTAACATACAATTTTTCATTCAGGACATGGTCCCCCCTTTAAAAATTTTGTTTTTTTGAGTTTTTCAAAATTCGACTAAAATCATAATTTGGGGATTTTAAATGGGAATTAGCATGGAATTTCTTTGTCAAAGCGTGGTCCCCCCTTTCAAAATTTTGATTTTTTGAGTTTTCAAAATTTATAGTAAAATCATAAATATTGGGACTTTTGAATGGGAAATAACATGAGAATTGGAACGGAGACTGAAAATGGGAAATTTCACCAGAAATGAAATGATACTCTATAAAGGAAGAATTTCTTCGGGTCGGGATTAAAGAATTTTCGCTTTTTTCGAATGAAATTTTTGGAGTCAAAATAAAGGAAAAGTTGCGGGGATTTTAAAAGTCCCTCTGGCCTGCATGGATACTAAAATGGGTAGAAACGGAGGGGAAAAAGTTGGGAGACTGTTTAAAAAGTCAGATTTGAGTGTATGGAAATGAAGGGAGCGGATTTGGAAGAAGTCTTGGGACTCTGGGGCATCGGAATACCCAGCCCATTTCTTTTTTCTTTTATATAAATGAGCTCTCCGGACACGTTGTACAGTCATAGCGCCGCATCCAGAGAGAGAGATTCCTTGAGAAACCTCCGATGTGAGGAATGAGAGAAGGAAGAATGGGAAATTGAGAAGCCCGAGTAGTGGAAGACAAAAGCGTTTCCTATGAGCAAATCTGTAGTAACACACCCTTCCTTCCATAATCATCATAAACACCGTACACACATTCCTGCCCTTTCTGATTTCCAAATACACATTTCTCCTTTAATCCCCAATTTCCCTCATTTCCCAATTTCAGGGCTCTCATTTCCGCATTTCCATAATTTTCTTACTTTTGGAACCTTTTTTTGTAATTTTTCATAAGAGGAGCGACAGGGGTTTATGCGGAGTCTCCTCATGTAAATCTCAGACTTTGACTATATTTAGGTATTTCTTTGCTCCACACAGGTTCCAAGTTGAGTGTGGGTTTTGGATTTTTTTCAATTTAATTTGTATCCATTTTGTATTCATTTTTGTATTCGGTTTTTATTCATTTTGGAATAATTTTATATTAATTTTTTACATTATTTTCGTATTTATTTCTTTTAATTATTTTGTATTTATTTTTTAAATTATTTTTATTTTTACATTTTTTTTATTTATTTTTGTATTTATTTTGTATTAATTTTTGTATCAAATTTTATATCAAAATTGTGAATCAAATTGTGTATCAAATTTTGTATCAAATTTTGTATTAAATTTTGTATCAAATTTTGTATCAAATTTTGTATCAATGTTTATATGAAATTTTGTATCAAATTTTGTATCAAATTTTGTATCAATGTTTATATGAAATTTTGTATCAAATTTTATGTCAAATTTTATATCAAATTTTGTATCAAATTTATAATTTTGTATCCAATTTTATATCCAATTTTGTATCGAATTTTATATCTAATTTTGTATCCAATTTTATATCCAATTTTGTATCGAATTTTATATCCCATTTGTATCAAATTTTGTATTAAATTGTTTATCAATTTTGTATCAACTTTGTATCCAATTTTGTATCAAATTTTGTATCGAATTTTATATCCAATTTTGTATTAAATTGTTTATCAATTTTGTATCAACTTTGTATCCAATTTTTGTATCAAATTTTGTATCAAATTTTGTGTCAAATTTTGTATCAAATTTTGTATCAAATTTTGTATCAAATTTTGTATCAAATTTTGTATCAAATTTTGTATCAAA
>JAQGAK010005236.1:0-10587 GCA_034696945.1 Lipothrix lubbocki | reverse complement strand
ACAATCGTCTTACGTTTACGTTACGGAGAGCAAAATGCTCTTATAGGGAGAGGAATATGCCTAAGCGCAAGGAATTTGAGCGCTGTTATAGTGGAAATGCTCCTATAGGGAATGCTTTTATAGGGAACGCAAATAACATTGTAAAATGCTGGGGAGGAACGAAAGGTGCTCTTATAGGGAGAATGCTTCTATAGGGAGGCCTCTTATAGAGAGAGTCCACTGTATTCAT
Source organism: Lipothrix lubbocki (assembly GCA_034696945.1). NCBI lineage: Eukaryota > Metazoa > Arthropoda > Collembola > Symphypleona > Sminthuridae > Lipothrix > Lipothrix lubbocki. The sequence goes on along the minus strand of JAQGAK010005236.1, from coordinate 10,358 downwards.
GATGTTGTAATACATAAAAACGAAATTTTAGTAAATTAATGTTTAAGTAACTTTGATCCCTGCTGATTAAATATAAAAGTTTTTTTTTAAATTTTAAGGAACTAATTAGTACTGGAAAAATCAAAGTTCACACCTTCGTTGAGAGCAGCAAAAATTGATCTGAGGCGGATTTCTCAGGAAAATGCACTTGGCTTCTAATTTCTGAAGCAGAAAGTGTTGCCTCTGCCGAAGACCTTACATCTGCAAAAGCGAATGTCTCTTAAAATATTGATTGACATATTTAGCAGACTGTTGGAGAAAGAGGCTCTGTTTTTCTTACGTTTTTTGCAAAATACACTGGAACCTCGCTATAAGAGACCTCCATTTAAGAGAATTCTCTCTATAAGAGATCCTTTGGACTTGCATGTCATACATGGTTATATGTATACGAGCTATATGTATAAGAGAATTTCTATATAAGAGGCGGATTTTGGTGATTTAAAGCGTTCTCTTATAGCAAGGTTCCAGTGTAGTCATTAGCTGACCTCGTGCTGCTTTTTTAGTACGCATAGCACTTTATACGGTCGCACCCCTGGTGTCCAAAATAATTGCATATTTTACATTCCTCTTTGAATATCTCCATGAAGCTTTTCCATACACAATATTGTGCATGTCCAGATGGTCCTTATCACTCTCTGAGCTTCTTGAGAATTTAACTGACAATTTGTTCTTCAACCGCCAGACCACATACCGTTGACTAAAATAAATGGAAATGTGTACTTGTCACTTCGTTATTTGTACATTTGTTAAATTGTCTGTATGTATATGTACATGTTAATATTTTTGCAATATTTTTCAGTTAAACCGCATAACTTTTAGGCTTTCGATGAACTCTACATAATAATGAATAATATCTAAGCAGGCTGAAGAAAAAGTGTGAATAAATCAATTTTAGTATAAAACTCGATAACAATTTTACAGAAAATAACTTCCTAATTATTAATTCGATACTGCAATGTTTACAAAAAATTAATCAAGCACTTCTCTGCTTATTTACTGACGTTTCCTGTAATAATCTTTTAAATAATAACGTATAAACTTTCCAATTAAATTTAACCTTCACATAATTCCCATGTTTAGAAAGCTACATTTTAGCTTATTAGTGCGATACATGCAACATGAGCATATATTGGCATAATCTACATTTTGTAGTGATAAAGTCTCGACATAATGCAGCCACGGATGTACATAATGTGCATAATTAATAAGTGACAACTAATATAAATTATCGCGTATGTACTTCATTTTTGTTTGCAAATTACTTGCCGACTCTTCTCTATACACAACGCTTGACATATCCAGATGGTTCATATTAATCTCTGGAATTCTTGAAAGTTTGTCAACAATTTTTTTATTCCGCCGTCACATCACTGAACTTGACTAGGATGAACTTGAACTCTTATGTGTCATTTGCCTGTATGCAAACAAAATTATTGCAAATATTTATTAGAATTTTCCAGTGAAACTTTGTCATTAAAATTTTAAATATTTCCTACATGTTCAACAACAGTGGATGAGATTTAGGAAAGTTGGACAAAATGCATAGACGATGAATATAATATCACCCGGGAATTTCCGTTTTCCTTAGTTGACTCTCACTGTGATTAAAATTGTCATCAATTTAGAGTACAAATACTAAAACGAACTTATATAACCATGTTAATCAAAAATAGCATTACTTGAGTAATAATCTTTCTCGAAAAACTACAAAAATAATACATATTGAAATGCCTATAAATTTCTCAAAAAAAATGCCATAACTTTGTTACCCCTTTTAAATTCCTCACAAATATTTATGCACATATACACGTATGATATACAGTAGAAACTCTACATAACGGCACCCTATAAATCGGCAAAATTTAACCGTTATAGGACCGTGCTCGTTTAAACATCCAAATTACCTGAAAATTTAATTCCGGGTTAATAAAATCTTGACTGTAAAAAGGAGTCTGCCCTTATAAAGAGGATTGTTATAGCGAGTCTTCACGCCATACGAAAATTTGGTGGGAAAATATTTTATTCCCTTCCCATCATACTGTGATGTTCCAACCATTAAAGGAAATTACAGTAAATATTTATGAATTTTAGATTTATCTTTTAAAATATTATATTTTGAGCGTTAGAATTAAATTTTAATTATCGCAGCAAGCTATGCTATTATAAGCATTTCAGTTAGGAGGATATCCGTATAGGGAAGAGTTTACCGTTTTATTCACCTCAGTCGCCGCTTCAACTGTTAATTACAAATTACATGCCGTGTCTGCTGCTGATTAATACTTATTCAATGTAACTTACTTCTTTAACTAAGCTTTAAATTTGATTTCCGTTAGTCAAATCTCTGCGAATATTTCCTTAAGTTCTTAATAAATTACTCATTTCACTTATTGTTTTAAAATATTTACTAAATATTTCTCTTTTTATCAATCTAGAAATTAATTTTTATTGAATTGTGCCTCTTATTAGAGCTCTTCTTTATAACGACCACGTTGGTTGTACAATAATGTTTCTCTTATAAAACGTTTGTAGTTTTTTATGTTTTAGGTTTTTCACCATTTGTTATTTCCCTCGGAATTTATGATTTTTCATAATCAACGCATTAAAGAACATTCTTTTCCTAAATTCCAATGAAATACTGATATTTGTTTATTTCAAAATGTAAATCTAATATTTCATTTCCAATTCAAAACGCGGTGTCTCAATTTTATTTCTAATTTTATTTTATTTAGGTTATTAACAGAAATTGTGTGAAAAGAAGTGCCTAAATATATTTTTAAATTTAATTATTTTTCCATGAATACATTAAAATTGATTTAAATGGATATTATTTGTTGAAATTTAGATAAAAATAAATACTCACAAAATTTCCTAAAACCACCACAATAAAAATTTTATGCAACTTTTGTAATATAATGAAAAATATCAGTATATTTATATAAAATTACAATAGAATCATTTTTTTAAAGAAAATATTGCCCGAAATATGATCATCAATTATTTGAGGAACATTTTATAAAAATTGTATATAATCTTCGTAGAATGCAAAATTATTCTAACAAAATGTATGCCTGAAAGTTTATAAAATGTTTTTTACTTATAGAGAGCCACTGCAAGACTTGTAATTTAGGGAATTTCTTAGGATTTGTTGACCAAGCAAAGCAATAATGTTCAATGTTGATTCCTACATACTGACTGCGAAAATTTTTAAAACAAAGAAAAATACGAATGCAACATCTATATGCAATGTTTCCGATAAACTAACAACTTTTTGTTAACAATAGTTCAAGCTTTAGTCGGTCAATTGGAGTTGTTTAATTGTGCTTTTTCAAACACGAAAAGGCCACCGCTGAACTTTGCAAACTGTTTATCCGTCCAGAGGCAGTTTAATCAATTCAATTCGTAAGGTAGACTTAGAGTTTCCTTCAAGATGTGCAAAGATCCTGGCGTAAAGATTCTTGTAGCCCACGGAGAGATTACGATCCTTTTGCTAAAAATCAATTTATTATAATTTATTTAGTCTTTATTCAACAATATTAAAACAAACTAATGACGTGAATACAAAAGCAAAAGTTTCTTTGGCTGACCAGCAACAATTCGAATAACATTTCCAGATATCACTTACGTCACAACATTCCCAGACTGTCGATCCTTTTATTCCCCTGAGAAGTTCATAATAAGTTTCCATTTCCTCCTCTATAGGAACAAATGCTAAGCCCACACCTCCCACACCACCCCAGGAAATAGCAGCAACTCGAATGTTGAAAGTTGGAATTGCGTATGAAAATGAAATGTATGCGCTCCTAACACGGGATTGGGTACAAATAACAAAATAATTAATAATAATAATAGTAATAAGTGTATAGAAAGATTCGTGCCAACTGGATATTATGGCTGCAGTTCTAACTTACCCGCCGTAGCTTTCAAGAGGAGCAAAAGTGAAAACTTCTTGGGTGCGCCCTGGAACGGAATTTGGTAATGGTGTGTAGATAAAATTATTATTATAATGTTGGTAAATTGTAAAATCGTCAATTGCTTCATCCAGGTGGTTCACTAATCATAAATTGTAAATATTCATTTGCTTGTAATTAAATGATGACCATTAAAAACGTTCTTCTCTATTAAAGTCGAAAATATTAGGATACTTTCTGGGTTCATCCTTTAAAAAGTGATTTAATTTGCAATTATTTACTCACCAAACACAATCGCGGTGTATCTTCTATTGTATCCAACTTGCTTTGCCCGTGATTTTATATCTGATAAAGTTGATCCATTGAAAGATTTTCCCGTCTTTATTTCTTTAGCTTGAGTTCGAATTAGGCTATCGAAAGCTTCCCATTTATTTAAATCATAAGTTGTCTTAAATTGTAGGCTGAAATTTTGCGGGAGCTGATCAGTTTCTGCTTTTTGAGTGGTTTCTGGAACAGAAATGCTTTCGTTTAGAGCCTTGCATCCTACCTCTATTTTTTCGTTGTCAGAAAGTCTTTTGTTAAGTGCAATAAATTCCGCCTCCATTTTTGTGCTCAGAGCGTTTAGAGCAGTGTCTTGAGTTGCAAGTTTTGCATTCAGAGAAGTTAAAGTGTCGTTCAAAGAATTTATGAACTTTAACAATTCCCCAAACCCGTTTCGATAGTCATTCTGTACAATCCTCTCCGTCGAATTTTTAAATTCTGCAAAAAAACAATATTTCTCAACATTTATGCGGATGAAAATAATCCACGATTCCAATTATGTACCTATGGTTTGTTAGTTTCATCACCTTCGCTCTCTTGTATTTCCCGAGCGGCTTGAGTTTCCCCATGCGTAACTGGAGCATTGAAACACAAAATAATCAAAGAAAAAATGAGAAAAAACAGATTGTTCTGGGAATAATTAGTATTCATTATTTTGGGATGTATAAAAATAAAATTAGAATTCCGTAAAAAAAATTTCAAACAAATTTGCCCTCGCAGATAAATTGTGAAATAATACTTGGTAAAACTTTGAAAATGCAAAATTATTTATTATTGAAAGAATCCTGACTGAAGTTGTGAGCAGCAGAAGTTGGTGTTCGTAGGATTCCTCACGAAATAGAACTAATCTTTGAATTCCTCAGATGGAAGCTTTGCTCGTGTCGACGATTAAAATGTGCAAAATGGGATGTAAATCAAGATATTGATAATCATATTTTGCAGGCGATTCGACACGTCTTTTTTATTTCCTTTACATTTTCCTGCACACTAATCACAAGCTGACCTCATGCTGATCTTTTACTTCGCAGGTTCACCATATTCCACAATTATCGCTAACTTCATTTTCCTCTCCAAATCTTTCCAAGAAACTTTTATATCTACAATACGTGGCACGTGCAGACGGTCCTTTTCACTCACTCGGTATCTTGAGAATTCATCTAGCAATTTGTTTTAAACGCCAGACTTCAGAACTTTGAAGAAAATGAAATGGAATTTTTATTTGCCAATTTTCTGCATGTACACAAAATGATTTTAAATAATTGCATTCCAATTTTTTTAATATAAAACTCGTAAGATAATTTCTTTACACTCAGTAAACGTTCCATAATAATTTCACAATAGTGAATGAGATGCATGCGAATTCAGAAAAAAATAAGAAAAATCTAGCTATAAAATCAGATAAATAATTATGTTTTCATAAAAGATTTATCTCAGCGTTTTAAAATCGAACAAATAGATATAAAATTTCGGATTTTATAAACTTTCAATTCTAATGCGCAACCGGATGGCTTTAAATTTTTGTGAAAAATACATTTTTGTGGAGTTCGTTTAAAGCGTTCATTAATCATTATAGAAGAGTATAAATCCTCGAAATAATCTCATTTAAGGGAATTATCTTATGTCGAGAGCTTATGTATGCACACAAATATGTAAGATATGCGGGCCCAAAAGATCTTTTATAAAGAGAGCTCTCCTTTACATTTTGACATACATACCTTTTACGGCAAATGTGCGTATTGTAATATCTTTTGAGCTTCTGCGAAGGAGCTTCTCAAGAAAATAAATTTATCTTTTAATTCCTCATCCTGCATGATTTGCTCCTTTTGATGACTTAACATGTGCAAAAGCGGATTTAACTGAAATTATTGATAAGTTCATTTTGCAAGCCACTTGACAAAGGAGCTCCCTGTTTTCTTTACTCTTTTTTTACATGAACTTCTGTGCTTTATTTCGTGTTCCATACTATACGCAATACTTTATGCACATATTCAAGCCATTTTAATCAATTCCCAGAATTCTTGATGCGTCATTTCAAGGGTATGAAATGAAAAGGGCAATAGTTCAAATGGGATTCTTCGTAATTGATATTTATTCGTTAAATATTTTTTATTTGATTATGGTGTATGACACATTTATTAACTTCTCAGTTCCCAATAAATAATCTAATTCTTTCTAGGAAAAGATAGCTAATAATAAATTAAACTTATCAATTCATAAAGATTAAAGCCTTATTTATTTTAATAAAGTTTTATGCATACAGTTAAGCTAAAATATTGGCTATTTTATAACATGCAAATTATTTCAAGAATTTGTTTTTATTTTAAAAATTGTACCAGAAAATTAGATTTTCCTAATTAAACGCTCCTTGTGATTACATTTTTTGTTAATTTTCAAATAAATATTGAATTTAAAATATACACAAAAGTAAATCAAATATTTCTCTCTTTATTCGCTGACATTTCCTTTATGGAAATAATATTGTACAATCTTTGCAAAATAAATTCAACTTTACAATAATTTACGCGCGCTGAAAGCCACTTTTGAGCGTATTGATGCGATGCATACATATGCACAATGCACACAATTCCGACAGTTCTCTATACACAACGCTTCACACATCAAGACGGTTCTTATCAATCTCTCAATTCTTGAGAATTCATTCGACAATTCTTTTATTCAACCGTCTTCAATGCTGAGCTTGAAGAAAATGAATTTGAACTCTTATGTGTCATTTACCCTTATTAAAATAAAATTATTGGAAATATTTTAACAGAATTTTCTATGGAAACTTTGTCATTAGAATTTGTAATAATGTCTTGCATATTCCACAGCAGTAAATGTGATATTCTGAGAATGTTAAAAACAAAATGAATAAACACATTTCATTTTAGATAAAAAATCAAGGACAATTTTATTTTGGAATCCGAAAACATACCAAATCTCGACAAAATTCCAAATCTCACATATGTACATCCAATGTCATAGCTGTCAAAGAGTATTGGAAGGCAATAAATTTTTCAAAAAAACTGTTGCTTTGAAATGTGTGAGACGCACTTGTTCAAGCGCTTGATATTTAAATAATAAAAAATGATTTATTTTATATTAAAATAAAATAATAATGGTTGTAGTAATAATTAAAATTAATTCTTATAAAAGGCATTAAATTGAGACAGTAACTTTGTTACATTATAATTTTCCTAGTATTGAAATTTATTTCTATATAAAATACAAAACAATAATTTGTTGATTCCTGTTGGAAAAACGCATATTAGGAATTCATTCCTAATTCATTGGAATGACCATGGAACGAATTGGACGCGCGTGGTGGGGTGGGATGCGCGTCCATTTGGAAATGATAGGGATATCCTCCATGCTGCCATGCCCACCAAACTTCATGGAATTAGGCATGATCACAGAACTTTGAATGAAATGAAGTCGAATTTTTAATCGTGACATTTCTTGTACACAACATTATTTCAAATTATTTCATTTGAATTTTTTAGTTCAACTCGTTGGGATAATTTTAAACTGGTGGTAAGATTCTATTATAATTTTAATATTTAATGCTATGCGCGCAAGTTGAGGAAGAAAATTGAGAAATAAAATCAATTTATAGATTAAAAACATCGATTTATATATTTATTAGTGACTCGGCATTTTATATCCAATAAATCCCTGGAAAACCGTTAATTTCACTCAAAATTCTGATGCTATAAGCAAAAATAAAAAAAGCAATAAAAGTTTCCAACAAATAAATTTCTGTGGAATTCGTAAGTAATTTTTATTCAAACTTTTTGAATTTTAATGACAATATATATTTAATCACATAATTTATTTTTTCCATCCTCATTCGACTTTTTCATTACAAATTGAGCAAGGACGTATCAATTATGAAATCACGAATGAAATCATAGTATTAAATTCAAATTCTTAAAACTTGATACGTTGCGATGAAATTTTAATATTATTTAGGGCTTTGCATACAATTTGCATTTTATCAGTCCATTATTTAACAAGTAGTTTTAAATTAAGATTTTATGTTTTACAAATTATGATTCTTTTAAAATGTGAATTGGTATAAAGTAAATTTTGCGGCGGGGAAAGTTTGGTGTTAAAGTTTGAAATACAATGGAGTCTCGCCATAAGACATTATAGAACCCATAAATACCTAAAATTATCTCGTTTAAAGAAATTCGCCTATATGGAGAGCCCACATGTGTTCAAGAATATCTAAGACATGCGTGCCCAGAGGATCTTTTATATAAAGACCTCTCTTATTCATTTACATACATATCGTTTACAGTAACTTAACTTCTCAGTTTCCAATAAATAATCTAATTCTTTGTGGGAAGAGGTAGGCAATAAAAACTGAGCTTATCAATAAATGAAATCTTATTTATTTTTCCAAAATATTAGGGACTTAATTTATTTACAAGATTGCCTACTTTTTAACATTATTTTTTAATATTTGTATTGCAATTATTTTAGGAAATATTAAACAGTTCACCCAGAAAATTCTGTTTTTCTCATATAACGCTCCCAGTGATGATTTTCTTTCTAATTTTAAATTAAACACAATAATGAAATTAAAATATACAAAAAAATAAACTAAGTATTTCTCTCCTTATTCGTTAGCATTTCATTTTTTTTAATAATATTGTACAAACTTTGCAAATAAATGAAACTTTACAATAATTTACATGTGTTGAAAGCTATTTTTAAGATTATTGATGCGATACATACATATTACCATTGCAAATAGTTGTACAATGCATATATATTGCATTAGTAAATTGTCAACTTTACATGTCTAGCCAGGAATGTAATGTGTTAAGTTCAAATTTATGTTTGACAATTGATAAGCTATATTGCTAATTTTCCTTTGCAAATCACTTACCGACTCTTCTCTACACACAACCCTTGGCGCATCCAGATGGTTCTTATCAATCTCTCGGCTTCTTGAGAATTCATTCGACAATTTATTTTTTTTACTCCACCGTCACGCCACTGAACTTGGCTAAAATAAACTTGAACTCGTATGTGTCATTTGAATGCATGTAAACAAAATTATAAAAAATATGTTAGCATAATTTTCCAGTGAAACTTTGTTATTCCAATTTTTAAATGTCGTACATATATCATCACAATGAATGAGATTTAGGGAAATGAGACGAAATAGGACGGTTAGTTCAATTTTTCCCGCGTGAATTTCCTTTTTTTAGATGACGCTCAATGTGATTCAAATTTTCCTACTTCACATTAAATAATAAATCGCATTTATATAACAACGTTAATAAAAAATTCCATTACTTGTTTGTTAATTTTTCATGAAAAACTATAAAATACCACATATTGAAATGCCTATAAATTTCTCAAAGAAATTATGCTACAGCTTTTCTTCCCTCACAAACTTCCTCTTGCGATACAGAATTATGAATGCCCATGTATGCGTGTAATTTACAGTAAAAACTCCTCATAAAAGCAACCTATAAAGAGAGAAACTGTGACCGTTATAATGAAGTGCTCCTTTGGGCATCCAAATTACTTGAAAATTTATTTCTAAGCCAATAAAATCTTGCCAGTAAGAAGGAGTCTGCCATAATAAAGAATAAAAGTCCCCATTGTATGTACTTGGGGGGAAGAAGATTTTGTCTTCTTATCCAACTGTGAAATTCCCACTATTAGACATTATAAAAATATGCATAGATTTTATAAAAATATTATACATATTATGTATGAGCTTTGTAATTAAATTATCATTACCAGAGTTATGCCATTTAAAGCATTTCAGTTGAGGGAATATCTGTGGGAAAGAGTTTTTCTCTCAGACAACGCTTCCACTGTAACTATCGCATATCATGTCTGCTACTAATGATTACTATTTATTCAATGTAAATATAATTATTTTGCTTATTTATTTATGTACTGATTTGGTAGAAAATCATCGTAAATTGTTGTTAGACAGCAACATTTTAATTGTGAAGGATAAATAAATTTTGGTAATAAAAGTTGCCAATAAAACAGTATGCCATGAAAACAAAATCTTATTTATTGTTAAGACTCCTATAAAAATTAATATTTATAATTAGT
>JAQGAK010005235.1:0-10589 GCA_034696945.1 Lipothrix lubbocki | reverse complement strand
GTATTGGGGGTCCTTCTACGACCAAAATTACGGATTTTGGAAAATTCTATGTTTTTTATAGGAGAAGGTAGAAATAATGGTTTTATTACGATCGATTTAGCATAAGCCCTTACAATCGGTTCATTTGTTGCTTTTCATACATAATTACATAATGGTTGTATAAATCGTGAAGTCAATAGAATCTTACAGTTGTAAAAAACCAACTAATAAGTTCTAATTGATGTTATATTTGTCACTTCTTAACTAGTCACTGTTGTTGAACCAAAGTGTATACTTTGGTATCCGGTTTTCCCCTCAAATGGTTGTTTTAGCTTTTTTAGTAGTAATATGTTACATTGCGTTTATTAAGCATGATATCGGTTCGGATAAAACACAAAACCGAACCGTAACCGAACCGAAGTTTTCGGTTAATGTTTTCCCACAAACCGAACCGAACCGTTTTGTTCGGTTAAAAAATTCCTTTAATCCGAAACCGAACCGCCATATATCGGTTCGGATGATTTTTATAACCGAACCGCTTGTCGGTTATCCGAATAACCGAAACAATATTACCGATTTTACCAGTAAGAAGTTCATTTGCGACAGTACAATATTTACAAACCTTTAATGAATTCGACAAAATTAATAAAAATGTCTTACAAACTAAGCAATAATTTTTTTATTGTTATTAAATTCAACAAATTATTTAATTTTAATTAACAATAAACAACGTAAGGACTAATTATTACATAAAAACATTACATAAATGTACCATTTATGCTTCAACTCGAATTTTGCAGCATCGGTGATATAAAAAACATTTCAAAAAGCAATGTGTTTTCGTTCCATATTTACCACTACTAGTTCAATGGTTGTTTCTCCACCACTCTTTCAGTGTCATACAAGCAGTAATAGTTACTGCTGCCAGCTTGCCTCTGGTTGGACATATTAAATCTGCGCCACCAGCAAATTCTCTTTCTACAGGAACGGACGTAGGTTTGGATGAAAGAACGTCTTGTGCTAATTTTGTCAACTCGGTAAATCGCACAGAATTTGTTTTCCACCAAGAATATGTGTCCGTTTTCAGAATTTCTGGAGGATCTTTAAAAAACTGTGTTATGTCAGACACATTTTGTTGAGATGGTGTATCTCTTACGTGAGATTCGAAATCATCAATTTCTTCTTGAGATGATAATGAGACATTTTCTTCTGCAATATCATAAGATGTTAGAAGCGTAGAAATAGCATTCTTGACTTTTGCGATGATGGTTCATTCAAATCCATGGTCCTTCAAATACTGGATTTTATATTTTGGATCCAAAGCTGTCGCAATTAACAAAGTGGGCGATGTGTCGAAATTTGGTCGATACTTCTCAAGCTTTTTTCGAGCAGCGACAATTGCATCTTTTAGGTTACCTTGCGGATTTAACTCGTAAGATTTCAAGCTATCCAATAGCCACAAATAAAGAGGAATATACAATGAACTTGATGCATCGTCGCTACTACACCGAAGCGTAGCGCTGGAGAATGTTTGCAATATAGCTTTTAAATTAGAGAGGTCTTACCATTGAGTCTCAGTTAACATAAATTTTTCAAGACATTTTTCGCTTGCACACAATGAATTTAAAGGAATTTTAAGTTCTTCTGCTCTTGCTATCATATTAAAAGTTGAGTTCCAGCGATGACGGACGTCTAAAATTGGATGAAGGCGATCTTTTCCAAACTGATCCCAAACGTTAAACAAATTTTCAAGTAGAATATTTGAATATTTGATTTTTTTCATTAACGAGCGAAGTTGTAGGACTGCTTTTCCTATACCAACGTGTTCAGCAATATCATTAATTTCTGAATCATTTTTAACATCAGGAGATTCTACTTGAAAATGCTTCAGCAGTTCCTGAACGCAAAGATTTAAGACATGAGCCAAACAACGAATTTGACACTTTTGTGGCGTAAATTCAATGTTCATGGATTTGCAAAAGTTGTTGAGCTCTTGAAACATGGTGTCATTATTACTGGCGTTGTCGCATGTACATGTTACTAAATTTCCAAGTTTCAGTCCATAGTCCTTTAGTATTTCAAGAAGCGATTTACAAATAAGTTTTCCTGTGTGTCTGCCAGAAAGATGCTTAAATTCTCGCAATTCTGTTTGAGGCATCCAGGTGTCATCAATAAAGTGAATCGTTACTCCAAGAAATGGTAGCTGATTAGGAGATGTCCAAGCATCCATGCCAATGCTATACTTGCTTTTCAAGTTCTAAAACATTCATTAAAAAATATTTATTAGAATGTAATCTTAAAATTTTGAAAGCTGTTTAAATATATAAAAATTCAATTACAAATTGAACACTTGTAGGGTCTTTCTCCGGTGTGAATCCTCACATGTACAATTAAATAGCTTCTTCGTGTAAATTATTTGCTGCAGAATAAACATTCTATTTCTTATATTAATAAATTTGAAATACCTGGTATTTGACCCGCTTTTTGGATTTCACTTTCTCATATGTGTCCATCAAGTCTTTACGAATAGTTAATCTTCCTGGAATCATAGCTTTTGGATTAAGGTAAGCAATTAAGTCCTGAAACTCGACACTTTAAACTTCCAGAAACGGCTGATTAGATGTTACAATCCATTTTAGTAGACGTTCGCGAAATTGTTTTTGCTCAAAACTCTGCACATAAAAATTAAAAATAAAGGATGTGAAGGAATTTTGTTGATTACATAAATTATTACGGTAAATATAATTTTTATCCGCTTCATTGATTATGCATTCCATTATTTTTTAGTTCAAATGTTTATTTTTGAGTTTTACTTTCACTTTACAAATAGTTTAAATATTATTACTCAATAAATAAAATACCTTAGAATTTGATTGAAGAAAGTTGGATAAAGGACTCGTGACCCTTTCAGATTCTTTGTCTCGTTTTGCCAATTTATTAGGATGGTTTTTGTTTAAATGAAGGTTCATATTTGCAGTACTGCCCTTACTTTTTGCTAATTCATAACTCCTGCGTCAAAACACAATTATATTATTAGCGTATATAAAATAAAAACCAAAATACGTATCATATAATGAATAATATGTTTAGACAATAAAGCTTTAATAAATGTTGTCTAATTTAATAATCATGAGTTAAAACGAATATTTTATGTTCTTGAAACGAATAAATGATATTAAATATTAGTAAATAAACACCAACAAAAACCAATCAGTAAAATTTCAAATAAAATCATTTTCGTAATAATTTAAATTGATTATTTAAAATCTTACGTCTTGCAATATTTGCAGTTTACTTTTAGCCCATCATTCGAAATTCCAAAATGGTCCCAAACCTCGCTTTTCATCTTGTTTTTCGATGGCTCATTGTTGCTCGAAGTTGTTGCTGTTATTACGGAGTCGGAGGATTCCACTGATGACAATTTAGTTGTTGTAATAAATCACTTATTCTTCGGTAAAGAATAGTAAAAAATACGAATTTAGGGAAATAATGGAAAAGGTAGAAATTAAATATTGTGAGAAATAATTGCGACGCGGTGAACAAATATATGCCATGCCTGCTCAAGGTCCATGTGGCGTGCTATCTAAATTTACGCAGATAAAGAAGGTAGAAAATAATAAATTAATCGTTTATTTCGAGAAATTCCATTCTACTGCTGTTCTCAATTACGATTTGCTAAATATTTTAGGAGCGAACTTCAAAATCGGTTATCCGTCGGTTTAACCGAAGGGATACGTTTACTGAATCCGAACCGAACGGATAAATTCATATTTAAAACCGAACCGATCCGAAACCGATATTCGGTTAGGCATTGACGTATCCGAACCGTTCGGTTTATTCAATTCGGTTACACCTTTTCTATCCGAACCGTCGGTTTCGGTTAACCGAAGGTCGGATAACCGCGTTAAACCGAACCGATATCATGCTTATCACAGTCCATACATACGTCAACATATTGGAGAAATTTAAATTAAACAACTTATCAAAATACATATTTGCAATCATCAACAAAAATTGACGCATTAGTAAGTTACAAATCTTGGATAATCATCTCCGCCCTAGCTCTTGCATTATTAATGTACATACAAAACAAACCTACGCAACTTACTTAAATATTCCATTATGGAAATAATGAGTAGCTGGATCAAAAGAACGAAACTTCATTTCACTGATACCGCTATATTGTACTTGCTTACGATTACGACGCAATTCACCAGTTTTACAAAACTCTAATCCGATAAAGCAATAAATACATTAACCGTGTAAAGATAATTATATTAAACAATTCAATTCAGCTCAAAATTTACTTGATTCCTGAACGCTACTGATGTTATAAATCACGTTTCCAAGACTTAAAGTACATTAAGAGTGCGGAGACATTTACAAAAATGTTGGGGCCAATTGCAGAAAAATATTTCTACAAGGGCTACCAGTGGTCAAACTTACTGCGACAAGTTCCCTACCGGTGGAATTCCAAGACCAGGACAATATTTGGTGCAAATTCAAAATTTGACGCTTTTATATTTTATAATTTTTGGGCTGCAGTTGTAGCGACATTTGCTTGGACGGCTCTAAGAACATACAACGCCTACGAGTACAAAAACAATTCACCCCTTGAACTAACTTACTACATGGGCACATTGACGGCTCTTATCGTGGAGGCATTTATAGTCGCGTTACTGGCGGATGGATCACTTTTTGGAGAAGACCTTTACACTGCTCAGCAGCAATACGTGAATTATGCTACCAGATTCAGAAGTTAGAATACAATCAAGCACAAAAAATGTTTATTTCTTTGAAAAAACATTAAAAAATTACAATAAAAGCTATTATAATGGAATGCACTTTTATTTACAGACGAGCATTTGAAGTCAGAAAAAACATTGTCTTTACTCCAACAATTGAAAATGGACAAACCGGGCTCAAATATGATTGTGTATTACTATGGTTACATCCTCACCCTTGCAATTCTTATACCCTGCGCATTTGTGTATCCTAAACTACCAGCACTACCTTTGTCCTTAGTAGACTTGCCCCAGTCTTTAAACATTCCGCTACAAATAATTCAAATCTTGGCGGTTTTGTACTATTTCTGCGCATATTTAGCATGCGAATATATCCTGTTTTTACCTCTAGCGGAAATCTCTTACGGGGCTGTATTCGTGCTGAGGGAATTAGAGTGAGTTAAACAAGTAGCATAGTATATAGTTTTTACACAATTTACTTACATTAATTAATTAACCAAATTAAAATGCAATATTTGTATGGTGTGAAAATTGACCACATAATTATATATATACGAATTTATTTAAAATCTAGTCTAAATTACTTGGACCACCATGCCGATGATTCAGTTAGAACGCCTGAAGTGTTTATGCGGAATATTCGCCAGTTACAGGTTCTTACTTCCTTTATAGTGGGCCTGTACTGCCCTGTTATTGTTCCCGTATGTGAGTGGATCCCACTCTTGGTGATAGTATACTCAACGTATGGCTGCATCAGATTTGGAGGATTATTGTCAATATTTTTATTCGTCCTTGGAACATTTGTAATAATTTCTGTCGTCAGCCTCTTCTCGGTTGCTGCTGAAATTCACGAGCGCTCCAAGAAAATGCTTCAGAGCTGGAATTCTCGGCCTCAGACATTGGTCATACAAAAATTTGTACGCAGTGTAAAACCTATTAAGATTCATGTGGGATCGGTATACTTTATTGATAAAGGCATGATCCTTACGATGTTGGAGTTTGTGCTCAAGTCAGTTGCAGATTTACTTGTTGTTGCATAACTATTTTCAAATTTTTTAGTTTCAACTGCGAGTCTAAAATCGATTTTTGGGGAGTAAGTCAAAAGCTGTATGTATTGGACCCAGAAAATTAAAATAATGTGATTATTTACAATATTGCATGTTAAAAAATACAAGTTAACGAGAATAAAATCCTTAAAAACCAAGACGCGGATGTCATCGGTTAAGGCCTCCTCCTATGGCACATAATTAATCGTATGTATGTTGGCAAATTTTAACGTTTCAAGTTTAAAGAAGAATTTTAAAATTTACTTTCATTTTAAAATGCAATTTATTGTTAATATTTAATTTCATTAAATGTTAGAGTTACATTCAAATGCGTGCGCAATTGAAACACGCGCCGTATGTATAATTTTATATGCGCATGCGTAAATGGAATTAAATAAAACCTATGGATGTTGTCTGCTTACTATAGTTGTTATCACAAGGAGCAAACGCCATCTATTTGCAAGTCGGTGAAGCTCTCGTGACAATTTGTTGTGGTATCAAGAGGTTTGTTGTGGTATCAAGGGGCAGGTGGCACTACAGTGAAAGGACATATGTACATGCATTGCTGTGTACATACTGCACACGGCACTACGCAACATCATGCACATATAAAACTAAACAGGACGCTTATATAGCATAGCGCCTCTCCTGGATACAGATTTTTCAATAATATGCACATGCACGAACTTAACAACGTCTTTAAAGCTTCCCTTTCTCTTTTCCTGTTTCATCGCTGATACATACAACTTCTGAGTGTATCCTTAGAGTTAGAGTCACGCCTATACCCTATAGCCAAATATAATGCAGAAATTTTCAAAATATGTATCAAACTCATAATTATTTTTGGTTGACCTGACGACCCTGAATGTCAATAGGAATCATACTTGACCCCTGGTCTACAAGTCTGCCAGATTTTATTTCTCTGCAACAATTCCTTCGAGAGAAATCCCGGCGACGGACTAACACACACGAACGAACGATCCAATAGTCCCCCTTCCTACGGAGGAGGCCAAAAAAATGGAAAAAAATGGTTAATGATGATGACACAACCCTTCTAAATGTAAATCTTACATATGTGTACATTATTTTACAATAGGTAACTTGTCCCACCAGCATCAATTGAACACATTCAATGTCTGAAGATGTAATCCAACAGAAATGTAAACTAAACCAACAAACGTTTTCGGTTAAATATTTATTACCAACGGAACCAAACCGAAATTTGCGGATACAAAATTTTGCTCATCCGTAACCAAATAGACATAACTCGGTTCGGATAAATTTTGTAACCGAACTGTGTGTTATCTAACTGATCAACCGAAATTTTTAAAATAATTGGAATTGCATAATTTGTTGTATTTGTTGTAGTATACGTTAATTAATCTATGATTTGTTATGATAATGTTGACAGAATTTTTTTTAACAATCCTAAAGCCGTGTTAGGCATTATATCATTTTAATTATCTTCGAATATCGATCAAACTTTCACATATGACACTGGGCCCTCGCTCTAACAGAAACGCTATAAATCAGCAAAAGTTGTCTCTTATATAGAAATTCCCTTATAGAGAGAGCTCCTATGCATACAACCATGTATGATATTCGAGCCAAAAGGATGAATTACAGGGGGAGTTTTCCTTTGATATTGAGATCTCTTATGGCGAGACTCGGATGTATTTTTGAATTCAATCAAAGATTTCCATATGCAAAATTAATTACTTTTAAATTAAGCTAAATTTTTTCAGCTTGGTGTTAACTGTTGTACACTCATTATTAAACGCAGTTTTTAATTCAATTCGGGGATTAATGTTTCGTTACTGGTCAGTTCAAAAACGACTGACCACCCCCTAGTGAAACAGTAATTATTACCTATATAAAATTAATTTTTAAGAATTTCCAATTTTGAAGTATAAAACATTTTTGTTTTAAAATTGTTACATTGAGATGTTATTTAAACTAAAAATTACTATATTTTTTCATCGAGTCCTTTTTTGCAGCACAGTGTACTCCCGCTATGGAGACTCCTCTATAAAAGCACTCTCTCTATAACAGCACTCGCTATAACAGCATTTGCGGTATTAAAGTCAAATTTCCTTGACCTTGGCAGTCTTAAACTCTCAGTACAAGTGCGTTTATATGTTGTATATCACTTTGGCCTTTATTTTTACACCAGTCCACCGATTTACAAACTGAATAGTAAATGCTGCAAAATAACATTCCTCAATTTAATTTTTCTCTGCACTGGTTTCATCAAGAAATATATTATTTCGAAATTTCCTATTAACATCTTAACTTCTTAACTGTCTTGACGTTTCAGAAAAAGCTACATAAGACTATGTACTTTCAATTGCTTGTTTCATATTTTTGTGTGCTTTGCAAGAGAATCAGCGACAGGGATTTCACATAAAAGGATAACCAAGACCAGGTAACACTAACAAATATTTATAGATAATTGTTAGTACTATTAGATTTCAGGTACATTTAGTTAAATATTACATGATCGTTCAAGAAGTCCTAATTTCAATACCCTGTTTTATTTATTTATTATAACCAATAGTAAAATTCTCTAATTATATGAAATGTTGGAACAAAAATCGAAATTTTGGTAGACGTTTTTTTCATAGTTGGGTGTTCTACGCCGGGTAAGCTGGGAAGCTCAACTGTTTTCATATTTGTCTCGACTAAAATCTGGTACACGTTCACACAATGACACAAATAGGAACAACTTAAGTACAGTAAAACTAATATTACATATTGTAACTATATGTTGTACAAGTAGCCCAATGTTTTTCATTATTTTAAGTGGTTTACGTAGGTAATTTTGAACAAAAATAAAACGTTTATTACGCAGCGGGCGTTGGAACTTTGAATGGGTTAATCGTCAGGCTAATGTACACTTTAATAAATTATAAGTTCCAAGATTTTGTTCCAGATTCATGTTTTTAATACTGAACGATAATAAGTAATCAAAAAGTTGTATTAAGCAGAAATCGATGATTGGACGCATAAGAACACTTTTTGGTGGATGTTGGGTAAGCCGATTAGTTTTTGAATTTTCGATTCTGATAGGAACGGAATTGAATAGATCGTTGCCGATATGCTTGTTCTTTGTCCGTAATAATTCCTATAATTTCCTCATTTCCTTGTTTGGATTTGTTATGGAATCTTGTGTCAGTTCTTGATAAAATCCATTTTTGATTATCTGTCGCATTTTGTTATTTAGTCAGACCTCATCAAGATCACCGCGCTGCTACTCTTATGATTTGAGAGGATGCATATGTCCTTGTTGTTCCTCAACAAGGTTTCTCACCCTGAACGTTTTGAAATCTTGTAAGGTTTTATAATAATCTTTTTCTGAGCACATTGCACATTTTGTTTCAAACACAGTTTCAGTTCAAGCTGTTTGTTAGAAGGCGTTGTTGCTCAGTTCAGACATATCTAACTTAAGTTGATATTTGACTTCTTTGAGTTGATATTTGATGATATTTATAATGTAGCTTGGGATTGTTTTGTATTATTATAGCTTGGTTAAACCCAGCAATTACCCAAAAAGTAATTCATAAGATTATAAACTTTGCATGCCTAACGTATTATACTATAGCGTCCAACATTATTAGAGAAGCAAAGTGAATCCTTGGTTTGATTTCTTAATTACACTAAAGTATTTCGATTATATCAAATTTGTGATAGCAGGGTAGAAATGTTGCCTTCAATAGTCTAGCATGGAATCATAATGTCCGGTTATACACCTTAATTACTAGTCTAGCTTCGAATTAAACCGATAACGCAATTCAGTGTCAATAAGCAGATACCAAGAAAATAACTGGATAGTATTGTTAATTATAATTACTATCCTACGAAGAAATTTACAAAGGCAGTAAAAGAATGGCTTTTGGTAATTGGGGTGTTTTACTGGGGTTATGTGAACGGAAACATCCCGATTATTTTGATTGCGCGATTAAATAATGTTAATAGCGCATTGCAATTAAAAACAATTAGATAATTATGGCCTTGAGGATATTGTAGCTGAATTTTTGTTTTTAGTCCTGTAAAAATCAAAAATTGTTTCACAATTTAAAGAAATTTAAAAAAAAGTATATATAATTATATATAATATCTATAACTTCCCTTTGCGTCTTTCCTGATGTTAAATCTAAATAATTATGTATTAAGTTGTACTTGTTTATTAAGGTTTTTTTGTTCATTGTACGTATTAACTTCATAAAATGTTTAAATCAAATATAATAATTTACATACTGTTATTAATTGTTTTATTCTGATTTAATAATATGGTTTATCTCGAGTTATTACCGATACAATGTGTAATGCACTAAACAATTTGTTACAATATCATAAAATGATTTCATAGAATATATATTCGCAAATGAGGTTCTTTGAATTTAGAGGGAAATTTATCCTCATTAAGTTTATATTTCATTTATATTGGATTTTGCTAAAAAGTATTTTTACAGAAATTCTGTTTTTCGTTTCCGTCGCGCCGACAAAATCATTATTGTTAACGATTGTATCAACTGATTTCTAAGGAGCTAACAAATCACGTGCTAATCACGTTTAGGTTTACACGCGATTATTTTTAGACATTTTGTTTATATTATAATTTGAGTTTGCCTTGATTTTTTCGTAATACATATATACGCACAATTGACGCCTTTACGTGAGTGTTCAAACGCATTTTTAACGAAATTCTAACGAAATTGTGCTACGTCGGTAATAAGGGTTATTACCCTAATAGCACAACGCAGTCGGCCTCGCGCATATTTAATGCCGGCGTGTCGGAATTGTGCAGGGCATTTTTTCG
>JAQGAK010005234.1:0-10590 GCA_034696945.1 Lipothrix lubbocki | reverse complement strand
TGATTTCCGAGATCAGACCGGACCAGACCAAAGATGGACCAATTTTTCTGGTCCGGACCAGACCATTTACATCCCTAGTATTTGCAACTTTGCAAACAAATCATTTTAAATTATTAGAAACAATATTACAATTCTTAAGTTTGAAAAGAAGAACATTCTTGGAAAGTCAATAAATTATAGAGATATATGTTGAGATTAATCAAATCAAAGTACAACAAAGAAATTCACCTGAGAACAAATCATGAAGAGCGGTGTTATCGCTGATGGGATGCTGGAAATTTACAAGTTGAAATAGTAGTTTGGGGTGGTTATCATTACATATCGATAAAATCTTTGATATACTTTTAAAATTTCGTGTCTTAGCTGCTTCAAGGAGTTTATAACCGTCAGCCATGGTACTTCAATTTATTTTCACAGTAATAATAATTATTATAAATGTTAAAAAAATCAACCAAATTGTATTTAGTTCTGCGGATAGAAACTTTAATAAACGACAATAAATGACATGTTGCCGGGTATAAGCTTGAAAGTTTGTATAGTATGCCCTTATCAAGGCGTCTAAATAATTAGATTTTAATTTTTAATTCAAGCTAACAATTATTAAAGTTGAAGTTGCACTATGTCAAAAATAGCTTCAATCTTTCCTGAGAAATATCTCAAGTGGGCAAGCGATAACAGACAAAAACGACAAACTGTTTATTTATTTTTCAAGAGGTTCACTAGATATTTATCGTTAAAACAAAGATAATTTTGTCATCATTGACAATGAGAGTACATACTACAACAACTATGACACGTGTCGTGAATTTGTCCAGACAGGTGTTGGAATGATTCGGATGTGTTAATGATTTTACACTAATCGCAAAGTAACTCACAACTCAAAACTGACAATGTGCCCAAATCATGCACGAAGCCAAAAGTGATCGTCCCGTGATGATTGATGACCTGTAACAAGAAAGAAGTATAAATGAGTGTGTATGTATTGTATTTTGAGCAAAGTAAAGAAGTAGTAAAAAATATGTAGATAACGTGTATTTCAAGTGTAATGAGAAATTAGTATACTAACAATAAGTAGAATAATGTGTAATACATTTCAAGGTTATTTTATGGTTTGTACTATAAATTATTTTATAATTTATTTGAAAAAATTATTATGAAACAACAGGGTACAAAACATTAAAATATTACGACAATTAGCTGGACAAAATCAAAAAATTAATGGTCGAATCAAATATTATTTTGAACAGTGTGAAAACCAAGGGCTTGTCAATGTAATACAGTGATCCCAGTTTATATTTTAGTAGCTGCATTGATTTCAATTTCTTCTTGAAACTATTCTGTGGAGTAATGAAATTCACGCGGCAGAATCTCTCAATTTTGAGGGACTTGTTATGAAATTCCCCTAGTGTGTCTAATAAAACTGCTAGGAGGACGATACAATCTCCGCCGATGACGCCCATTGTCAGGGCTATGATTCCCGGGAGACGGATTCCTCCGTAGGTGCAATACACGGCAAATAGCATCAGAAGCATTTTAGACCCTTTTATTAATAATCCAGTAGCGTTGATGGCTTCGTTCAGCAACGTCTGCATGCTTCGGTGTATTCGAAACATATTGTATGGTTGACGGAATTTTGATAATGTTACTTCTTCGTTTGGAGCGCTTAGTTGAAGAAGTACAAAAACAAAATACACAATTAATTTAAAATTAATTTAAAATAAATAAAATACATTAAAAATTGAAAATAAATACAAATTTCTGATGACGTTTTCCAAATTATAATAATTATTAAAATATACAGACATCGAAGTAATTTCAAAAATTATAACTCTTGTGATCAATATGTGATAAATACGTAATAATTAGTGCAGATTCATAATTACTAATTTAATTCAATAAAATGAATAATCGAATACTCTTACTACATTTCGGAGAGGACTGCCAAATATGGGAAAATATATCCGAAGACAATAAAAACCATCATATGAGCATTGTGAATGTAGGTGTGCATGAAGTAAGCTTGGAAAATAGTGGATGCAATTCGGACGGTGAGATTTTCAAAATCCGGACAAATGGATGAAAGTAGTTCTGGTGAATGCGGACGTAAGAAGGCGGAGGCAATGACCAGCAGCATGTTTGCAGTAAACCCGTAGTACACAAATTTAATTAGATACTCGCAGTAACGAATGTGCTTTGGTATAGCGGAATCGGACTTCAGAAATTTTTCTGACCAAATATAAAGGGAAGCAATTTTATTTTAAAAAAATTTTGAAAAAAGAAGAAATTTTATAAATGTAAGCTGATTTTTCCTTTTTCTGTATAATTTATTATAAATTAAATATCATTAAAACATAATAATTTATTAAAATTCAGAAACTATGTGTACCCGAAATAGAATTAAAGAACCGGAGATACCGCGTCACGAATTCCGGCATTTCCCTGGACTTGACAACCATCACGAACTGAAAGAGTGGTGGGAAGGAAAAGTACACGACAATAAATTGCATGTAAATCTTCAACGATAAACTTGCCGACACATCCAATGAAGTTTGTATGCACCGACCAACCATAAAAATGTAATAAAGCACCGTTACAATAACGTGGCATTTCCAAATCTTTAAGCGAATCATGGATTCTGTGAATTCCGGATGGCTTAAATTTGCACTCCAAACGTAAGGATGAATGGCAATATAAGTTCCACGCTTGAATGAGCTTTTGATGTATGAATGTATGCATTATATGCGTGATAAGCGGCATAGTGTTTTATTATTAATTTGGTATTTTGTCAATAAAATGATATTTTAATATAAAAATAAA
Organism: Lipothrix lubbocki; assembly: GCA_034696945.1. Taxonomy (NCBI): domain Eukaryota; kingdom Metazoa; phylum Arthropoda; class Collembola; order Symphypleona; family Sminthuridae; genus Lipothrix; species Lipothrix lubbocki. Next base: position 7,773 of record JAQGAK010005234.1, on the reverse strand, counting down.
TTAAATTATTAATTTAGTTTATATTTCTAATATAAAATAGTGGAAAAAAACTTCATTTAAGTACAATAAGGATTTTTGTGTAATAATATCCAACCTTCATGTAAGATTTTGGAGATTTTTTTGGTGCACATATCACGTATGTACTATATTTTCAATTATGACTGCAAGCAAAAGTTTGTGTACTGAGATTTATTGAAGACTATTTCATATATACGTATAATTTTTGTATTGTGATTTATGGATTTCACTGTCAAGTTTGATAACTTATTAATTCAAATGTAATAACAGCTACTCAAGCCATTTTATGTACAAATATTTGCTTCACAATCATCAAAATTGCATACAAGTTGCCATATACACTTAACCGTAGGTCGACATGTTTGTGTAGGTTGATGATGATTACGACAATTATTATTGCTATGATTGAAACTTTGACAATTGTTAAGATCGATACTAATTAATAATTGTTCTATTATTATATTTAATTATTAGCCAAAAATGGGATAGATTTTCGGCATTTTCAAGACCTTTTTAAAATTTAACCTTGTCTCATGTATTTTTGGCACTTGAATAAATGATTATAACTCTTAAATTACTAAGAGTTACTACTAGATTATTAAGAGATTAATTTACGAAAATATCGAAGCTAAGTGACAATTATTCGGATAAAATCAAAAAATTAATGGTTGAGTCAAATATTATTTTGAACAGTGTGAAAACCAGGGGTTTGTCAATGTAATAAAGTGATCCCAGTCTATATTTTAGTAGCTGCATTGATTTCAATTCCTTTCGGAAATTATTCTGCGGTGTAACGAAATTCATCCGACAAAATCTCTCGATCTTGAGAGATTTGTTATGAAATTCTCCTAGCGTGTCCAACATTACTCCTAGAACGACGATACAATCGGTTCCAATGACGCCCATCGTCAGGGCTATAATTCCTGGGAGACGAATCCCCCCGTAGGTGCAGTACACAGCCACAAGCATCAAAATAATTTTGGCCCCTTGTATTAATAACGCAATAGCGTCGATGGCTTCATTCAGTAATACCTGCATGCTTCGGTGTAGTCGAAAAATATTGGATGGTCGACGCAATTTTGATAGCGTTGTCTCTTCGTTTGCAGCGCTTAATCCGAATAATACAAAATAATTTACAAATAGAAAAATAAACATGTACATAATACCAAATAGTTAATACACAAGAAATGCCTAATAAAATACATAATATTTAATGTCAAATAAACAGAATAATTAAAATAAATACATAATATTATACAAATTAAAAAAATTGTTACCCATGAATTATTATCCATGTAAACTAATAAATTAAAAATTACCAAATACTTACTACATTTGCGAGAGCACTGCCAAATATGGAAATATAAATCCAAAGCCTAGACACACTACCATGTGGGCATTTTGTGTGAATGTGTGAACAAAGTAAGCATGGAAACACGTGGATGCAATTCTGACGGCGGGCTTTGCTGGATCCAAACAAATGGATGACAATAGCTCTGGGGAATGTGGGCGTAAGTACGCAGACGCAATGACCAGTAGCATGTTCGTATTAAATCCGTAGTACGCAAATTTAAATAGATACTCGCAGTAACAAATGTGCTTTGGTTTGGCGGAATCGGACTTCACAAATTTGTCTGATACCAAGTAAAAGGGGAAGAAGTTTTATAAATATAAGCAGATGTTTAAAAACAAGTATATAAATTTTTATATATAAATTATGTATTAACAAATTTGATAAGGGCTCATTCTTTAATTACGTCATCAAAATCTTTGAAAATTTTGATACCTCCCTTCCTCCCCGAAAAAATGGCAAACTTTTGAACCCCCCTCCCCTCTCTACTGATGACGGAATTAAAGAATGATCCCTAAACTGCGTACCCGTAATGAAGTCAAAGAACCGAATATACCGCGTCACAAATGCCGGCAGTTCCCCTGACTTGAAAACCATGACGAGCTGCAAAAATAGTGGACAGGAATAAAAAACGACCATAAATTGCATATAGATCTTCATCGATAAGCTTGCCGACGCGTCCAACGTAGTTTGGATGCATCGAAAAGCAATAAAAGTATAATATATCACAGTGGCAATAACATGACATTGCCAGATCCTAAAGCGCTTTATAGATTCTGTGAATTCCGGATGGCTTGAATTTTTATTCCAGGCGTAAGGATGCATGGCAGTATAACCTCCACGCTTGATGGAGCTTTCGATGTATGTTCGTATGCATTTTGTAATAAGCGGCATAGTGTTTTTTTAGTATTGTATAAATTTTTTTTATTATTGCTGAAACTGTTTTAGGGTTGTGAAAGACAAATTATTTGTATAAATATTGAAGTACTCTCAGCTCTGATGAATTCTCTTGTGGTGAAAATGTTGCCTTGTAGGGAACTAAAAACAAAACTGAATTTTGGGACTTATTTATTTTACATTATGTATGGTTTGTTGCCATGCTCAATACATTGTTATTAATTATTCAGGGGCAAAAACAGCTACTCGAACCACGACACAATTATTTCACAATTATCAAAATGATATATTTTTACCTTCAAATAACGAGTAATAAACTAAAAGCCGGAACTCCCGTTATCCGAAATGTTTTTTACCCCAAATATTGTCAAAGAAAATATGGAACACGTACGTGTAATTTATTTTAGGAGGAAATCCAAGACTGATAATTATCTACTATTTCGTCCTTTATAATCATAATCAGCCATATTTATAATACCACAATAATTCATGATTATTTTGAAAATTGTGTTTTTTGATTCCAGTAATTATTTTTTCCTGAAAGAATCATGGATATTAATTAGTATGCAGCTACCACATTGGAAATAAAATACCAACTTGATGACGATGGTAAATTATTCTCTCCCTGACACCACACAAACTATATCACGTACTATACTTACTACTAGTTTTTATTACAGTTATCAAAATTTAAGGGCATTACTCTCCCAGAGCCAAGCTGTTTACAAGCAGTTTTGTCACATTTTTTGCTACAAAATCAAAATTGCCTAGCAATAAGTGCACATTATTTTAAAATGAATTGTTTCACTGTGAATTGAAAATGTTTTAACTATGTGGCAATTAGTTGGACAATATCAGAAAATTAATGGTTGAGTCAAAGATTATTTTGAATAGTGTAAAAACTAAGAACTTATCAATATAATAAAATCCCAGTTTAAATTTCAGTAGCTGCATTGATTTCAATTTCTTCAAGAAATTGTTCGAGGGTGCAACAAAATTCCACCGACAGAACCGCTCGATTTTGAGGGATTTGTTGTGAAATTCGCCAAGTGTGTCTAGCAAAATTCCTAGGAGGACGATACAATCGGCTCCGATGACGCCCATCGTCAGGGCAATAATTCCCGGGAGACGGATTCCTCCGTACGTGCAATACACGGCAAAGAGCATCAGAATAATTTTTGACCCTTTTATTAATAATGCAGTGGTGTCAATGGCTTCGTTCAGCAATGCCTGCATGCTTCTGTGTATTTGAAAAATATTCGATGGATGACGCAATCTTGATATTGTGACTTCTTCATTTGCGGAGCTGATTCGAATAAATTCAAAATTTTAAAAATATATTGAAAACGAATTTAAAATGAGTCTTTGAGTAATTATTACATTAAGGTTAGTAAACTAAATTTGAATAAAAATATATATCAAAGGAGTATACATATAGGCTCAGTAGCTCAATAATTGCCCAAGTAAATCATTAAAATGAATAATCGAATACTTACTACATTTCCGTGAGCACCGCCAAATATGGAAAAATATATCCAAAGCCAATAAAAACTATCATATGAGCATTGTGAATGTAGGTGTGCATAAAGTAAGCTTGAAAAATAGTGGATGCGATTCGGACGGCGGGCTTTTCGAAATCCGAGCAAATGGATGAAAGTAGTTCTGGTGAATGCGGACGTAAGAAGGCAGAGGCAATTACCAGGAGCATGTTTGCAGTAAATCCGTAGTACACAAATTTAAATAGATACTCGCAGTAACGAATATGCTTTGGTTTTGGAGAATTTGGCGTCATGAATTTGTCTGGAAAAATGCGAGAAACAAGATTTTTATGAGTAAATATTGGCTCATTTACTTTACAAATTACTAACTATAGAAGGTACCTTCTATTTAAAACATTACACATAAAAATTTAAGATGAATTTTGATAAAATTGTTTTTTGATAAAATTGCACTGTGCTTATTTATGCATAAATTTCCAACGAACGTTTTTAAATGAAAGTAAGAAACTGTACCCGAAATAAGGTTAAAGAACCCGAGGTACCGCGCCACAAACTTTGGCAGTTCCCCGCACTTGACCACCATCACGAACTGAAAAAATGCGGGGCAGGAATAATAAACGACAATAAATTGCATATAGATCTTCATCGATAAACTTGCCGACTCGTCCAATGTAGTTTGTATGCATCGAAGAGCAATGAAAGTGCAATATAGCACAGTTATAATAACGTGACATTTCCAGATCTTCAAGCGAGTCCTGGATTCTGTCAATTCCGGATGACTGGAATTTTTATTCCAGACGTAGGGATGAATGGCAATGTAAGTTCCTCGCTTGATGGAGCTTTCGATGTATGAATGTATGCATCGTGTGATGAACGGCATGATGCTTTATACATTTGTTTAACATTCCTGTCGATTTTAAATCCTAAAAATTTGTTTTATTACTGTGTGCTTGCAAATTTATGTATCCATCTTTTCTTGCTATAATATCCATTTTCTAATCTTTGTGGGTCAATTTAATTCCAGCTTGCATGGATGATTCGTTAAAATGTTTCTGGGGTTAATTTGTGTTGCAAATATTTCCATTTTATATATTTGACTGCAAATAAAAGCTGTTTATTAACAACAATAAATTTTTATTCAATCAATGTTATCTCAAACATGGAATCGTGTCAGTTTTTATTCTGAAAAACTGTCCACTAATTCGTAAAAACAGTTTATTGCAAACAATTACACAATTATTTGCGTCTTAGTTATCAAAATTGCATATTGTTTCGCAATGAAAAATGACACATTCAACCAGAGCTTCACATTGTAGGATTGGCAGGTTGATGCCGATAAAGATAATTATCGCTATTAACGGAACGGTTTTGATATCGATAATGGTCAATAATTATTTTTATCAAAACATTTCGATGGATTTGATGATTGACATATTTTTTTAATAAAAACGCGGAGGAACAGCGTTATTTCCCAACTAATTCAATGGCGTTCGTAAAAAATAAATTTGTGGAAGCAATTCAAATGTCAAGGATAAATTTGAGAAAAGTTCCGAAACACAGAAACTATAGAATAATTTCCATTTACATTGTACATAATAATTGTCTCACCTCAAGGTTAATATAAACATTTTATTTCAATACCAATAAATTCAATTAATGAAGGTATTTAATGAAGAAGTTTAAATTTTTTGTATAAGAAAGCATTGACTGCTAAATTAATATAATCCTCAAAATCTCGTCCATTAGTTAGGCCTGCGTCCGTAGTAACCTATTGGATCGACCTCGTAAATAATTTCTCCATTCCAGTTATTACTCCCGTTACTGGTTATATAGCGTTTTCTAATATTAAAAACAATATTGAAATAATAAATGTATAGTTAAAATCTAAATTCAAAAAAAGTTGGAATAAGTAATATGTAAAATCAAAGCCCAAAAAAACACAAATTCAGATATATTTCGCACACCTTGGCAGCTTGATTAGCATTAGAATGACCATTCCGGCGAGCAATATCCAATAGCCTGAATCTCAACTCAAATGACAGGTCGTCATCTAGCGAGGATGTCAACCAACGAACGAGCTACAACAATAATATTGTAAAAGAATGGATGAGTATAATTTTGACACAAAATTACGCGATAGGATTTTTTAATTATTTTTGAATTTTGATAAAATATTGAACAAAGTTGCGATTATGCATATGTAATCAAAATTTGGTCACCCCTGAACATATCATATTCAGTAATTTCAGACTTACCCTGAAAGTCAAGAACCCGAAGTTTTTTGCTAACCTCGAAAATATCAAAAACTCATAGTTTGCAGCCTGTTAGACCCATTTTTGCATAAATGGTTTTGCATAATTTTTGGTTCTTGACTTTCAGGGTAAGTCTGAAATTACTGATACATTTATTTTGTATTTATTTACATCATTCTTTTATTTAATTTGTATTTATTTTTCATTTAGTATTAATTTTTCATTTTGTATTTATTTTTCATTTAGTATTAATTTTTCATTTAGTATTAATTTTTCATTTTGTATTTATTTTTCATTTTGTATTAATTTTTCATTTTGTATTAATTTTTCATTTTGTATTTATTTTTCATTTTGTATTTATTTTTCATTTTGTATTTATTTTTCATTTTGTATTAATTTTTAATTTTGTATTTATTTTCCCTTTTCTATTCATTTTCCATTTTGTATTTCTTTACTTGTTGTTTTAATTTACTTTATTATTCAGTTCATTATTTTGAATTTTATATTTTCATTGTTTTTAATTCATTTTTATTTTCTTTAGTTTATGTATTTTAATTTATTGTTTCCTTATTTATTATTTCTGTATTTATTTAATTTAACAGCTTACTACCGTTGCGGCATTGGCAACGGCATTCAAGAGGATTACGACAGAGTTTGCACGAAACTTTTCAATGCCACACGAATCTACGATCCCTTGAAAGCTCTAAGCGACATCTACAAATATTACAAAGAGAAGTTGGTTGAAAATCCCGCCAACTTAAGGAATACAAAGCTGTACACGTTCACGGGTCTGCTTAATTACTTATTTACCACAGGTAATTGATTTTTAATAATAAAATAATGTTTTAAATAATTACCATTTAAAAAAATTAATTAAATGTCATGATCATGATAAATTAAAAACAGAAATGAGCTTGAATATCCTGAAAGTATACGAGCCACTCATTCAGAATAATTTGATGATTCGAACACGAGTGTTGGATGCTCAACTTTTGCTTGTAAGCTAATTTTTAAATTTAAATTAATTTACAACGGTATTTTCCTTATCAACAATTATTTTTCAATTTTTCTTTGCTATTTAAATAATTTTCTTGTGCGATGTCAATGATATTATATTAATGTTTACAACTTATACTATTCTCTTTGCCCTATTTTTGTTATTAACAGCCATCGGACACTTTTGGCAGTAATTGTACGGTGGACCCCACGAAAAATTATTTCATCGGAAATTGCGGTGTGTCTGGGGCTTTGGAATCCCTGCGGTTTCTTCTTGGGCCAGGAATTGTCCGGCCAGGTAATAAATGACCAAATACCACTAAAAGTTAAAAGTACTAAATTGTTGAAAAATCTCATTATTTTCGTAAAATCGATGCTTTATTCATAAAAATATTTTTAATATAATTATTCTCCTTAACAGCAAAACGAATGAAATTAGAGCCCCTACAAACTTTCAGCCAGAAGGAATTTTTCATTCCCGAACCGCATTTTATGGATGATATTGGCTTCCTCTACGTTCCAAAGGCTTGCAAATTACGGCCGGCGGGACGGAATCCGTCCAGAAATTTCGGACACAATCATGGATCTGGACGATCAGCAGAATGTTACCTACACTTTTATTTCCATGGATGTTTGACCGGGAGGTAAATTCCAGATAATATTCATTTGCGACATTCATGTAATACTTTTGTATTAATTTTTGTATTAATTTTTGTATTAATTTTTGTATTAATTTTTGTATTAATTTTTGTATTAATTT
>JAQGAK010005233.1:0-10593 GCA_034696945.1 Lipothrix lubbocki | reverse complement strand
AATAATAAAATAAATAATAAAATAAATAATAAAATAAATAATAAAATAAATAATAAAATAAATAATAAAATAAATAGTCGCTTAATAATTAGCTGATTTTATATTCTCTCATAATGGATAAGTAATCTAAATTTTGATTTTTTAAATGTTCCAGTTCATCAAAACTTAAAGATGACGTCAACAAAACTTGTCGTGATAGCAATCACAATACTGGTCGCCTATGTCTCGGCTCAAACTCAAGCGCCTGAAGAAGGAACTACGGACTGTCGACCCGACGGACTCAAAATCCGGTGCATGAAAGCCGGCTACGAGGGTCATACTCTGACTGTGAACAACAAACTAAAATGCTACGACGGATCCCACTGCCAAGCCATTTACTACAACATTGCGGTGTATTACTCCAGGTGCGGTCGACCCGGGAAGAATGTCAAGAATTACGGGAACCGCTTCCTCCGTCCCTACGAAGCTTACAGCTATCACTTCTCCAAGGCGGCCAAAAATAAGTGCTTGGAGTACGTCATCCATACTTGCTCCAAGAATATTCAGCAAACTCGGCTTGTCAATTGCAATAATGTTTTTGATATTACGACCTACTGAAAGGTCACTTTACAAAATAAATTGATTTCAACAAAGTAAATAAATAAAAAGTTTTTGGATGTGACACAAATTAAGTAAATTAAATAAAGAAATATTTGAATATGCATTTTAACAGAAATAATATACATGTAATAATATATGGATAATAAGCGAAGAATAGCACAATATTTATATATTGCTTCAATTAACATCGATTTGGCACACAGCAGGGATGATTTCAAAGTTGAGTCAAATCGATCAGACCTCTGTTGAGTTACCCGGGTTTTATACATGTACAAGCATGTACGCCTAGTCGCCCCAATCGCTAATATAAATTTCAATGTGTCTACAAAAACAAAGTACTGTAAACTGTCAAAAATTGCATGAATTTAGAAAATGTTGATATTTAATAAATTTGGACGATTTAAGAATTAAGCTGTGGGATTAAAAATTCATAACGTAACGTCGCGTATGGTGACCAAGTCAGATCCTAAAGGTATTTCGACCAAGTCAGACCCTAAAGGTATTTCGACTAAGTCAGACCTGAAAAGTAATTTGACCGGGTCAGACCCTAAAAGTATTTTGACCAAGTTAAGCCCTAAATGTATAGTATGGTGACCAAGTCAGACCGTAATAGAATGGTGAACGTGAAAGCGTGACCGACGGACGGACGGACGTCACACCGGTTTTATAATAGAGGAGATTAATGAAATAAGCGCATATTTATTATAAAATTTTAAAAAAGTTAGCATAAGAAAGAGTTTGTTGGGCGCCCGTTTTCTCTCTTGTACCCCTTTAAGGGTGTCATAAATCGTTGCGAGGTGATGCTGTTTATTTAAAAAAAACAATAAAACTGCACATTTGATTAGGTTGCATTTTACATATGAATTTTCAAAGTAACGGTACCAAAGCAAAGGCGCAGGAACTGCTAAGAATATCTGTAAGTTGTGTATGGTTATAAATTCTGAAAATTAAATTTACTAACTTTGTCCATATCTTATAAATTAAAAAAAATTAAATGAGACGATTAATAAAAAATGCAGATGCAGTTAAATAAAAAATAATAATGTCATAAATGCAAACAATATGAATAGTAGTTATGTTCAACGAAAAAGCAGATAATTTATTATTATGACGGTAATGCCCCAACAGAAATCCAGTTTTGCTTATTGTTGCTTTCATTTAAAATCTGAATGCAATCGACCCAACCGCTCCGTCCAGTTTTTATCTCTTTCGAGGGCTTGTTTTACTTGGAATTTTGGAATCGTGAACACTTACAAATTTATAATAAACAGAGGCAAATGTGACAAGTTGTACATTTATTAGCATGTAATGCAACCACTTATTATGCAGACGAAGGTTTGAAAACATTTTGTTGTAATGACATGAATATGCTTCCATAGATTTTCCCAAAGATTATTCTCAATATAAAAATTAAATATAAAATTATTTTTGAGTATATTATTTAGTTGCATATCAACAGTACTAGAGGATACATATTTCAAAATGAGCAGGGGATTTTTGGGACACGTATTGTATTTGATTCCGCAATTATATGTAATAATAATAACGTTAAATATTGTATCTACTCTTAGCGAAGATTCTTGCTCCGAAGTGACAAATTGCAAAAACTGCATCCAGACGCCGGAGTGCGTGTGGTGCAAAAACGTCGTAAGTTAATAATATTTTTAAATTTAAAAATAAATGTTTTTAAATGTTAACTGTAATCATACGGGGGTCATCAGAAACCTTTGTCATTTTCGTTTCTCATAGTTTCCGCCCGTTAGGCTTAAACTAACCATAGGTCTTGTAGAGAATTTATTTCGGAATCGAACGATATTTTTTGTTCTTCAGGAGGGCCACCGGTTAAGATGCTGTGAGCAATTAAAAAATACTGGTCTAAAATTGACTTTATTGAAAATTTATCTAATTTTTACCAAAAAAATTAAATAATTTCGTTAAACGTACATATTTTCTGCAATTGTGAACGAATTTTGACAAGGTTTGATTTGCATCAAATTCTCGACCAGAATCCTGGATTAGCTTAATCCGCTTAAAAGTTTGAGCGGGATAGTTACAGATCACCCAGAACATACGCAAAATATTTCACAACGACCCGTAGAGTAAGCTTTACGAGTAAGATGATCCATGATTCTGGTGGAGAATTTGATTGCAAAAATACAGCAACCCAAATCTTTTCAAAATCCTTCAAGAATATGTAGAAAATGTGAATGTTTAACAAAATTATTTAATTTTTTTTTTAAATTTAGCAGGGATGTCAATGTTAAACAATTATTTTTTAATTGCTCACATGTCACATCATCCTACCCGTGGGCCGCCCCCCTTGACGAACCAAAAATATCATTTGATTCAGAAATAAATTCTCTACAAGACCTATGGTTCGTTTAAGCCAAACCCGGGCGGAAATTATGAGAAACGAAAATGGCAAAGGTTTAAGATGACACTGTACATCAGCGCAGCGCATTTTCAATAACTATTTTGTAGATTACAAACTTAAGGGGTCGGTGCATGTTTCGGGGCTATGCGAGAACACAGGAATGTAAGGAATTTAAGGTTGCAACTCCGCGGTCGGAAATTGTGAAGTAAGTCGTATTTACCTAAAAGAATTATTAGTACGGAATTCGAATCCATAGTTTAACATGTTTTGTAATTTAACATTTTAACATAATAAGTTTTATTCGAATGAAAATTTAATGATAAAATATTATTACATGCAAGTTTTAACCAAATTACTTGGAATTCTTTTTATTTTGAATCTTCAATAAAAATTCAAAATTTTTTTTTAACGAAATGTGTTTTTAAATAACCGTAAAATTTAATTAAAACCAGTTAATTATTAAATGACTACAAATTTTCAATAAATGAAAAACAACTTTTAATGATGGTAAATGCATGAAAAAGTAATTTAATTAAAATACAAAGGAAGTAAAAACTTGTTTGAGTGAATGAATATTGTTTCTTAAATGAATAAGGAACGAAGGAACGCGTGGCGCCAAAAGTCTAGAGAATGGAGTTAACGTCCCCCCAATTCACATTGCACCCCAAGTGATGAATTTAGAACTCAGGGTGGGAGACCCTGTGGAAATTAAGATGGAATACTTTGATGCAGAGGAAAAACCCTTGGATTTGTATTTTCTGATGGATTTATCTAATTCGATGATTAATGATAGGGTGTGTTAAAATTAAAACACACGTGTTGCACTACGAACAACAGTTGATTGAATTTAATTTTGTCATTAAGTGTAAATCCCATTTAATTTATCATTATTTTAAATGTGCATTTTATATTCAAAGGAAACCGTGGCAAAACAAAGCAAGGACCTGGCACAGGAGCTGCGCAGATTAACTTCGGACGTTCGATTCGGCTTCGGGTCATTCGTGGATAAACCTATCCCGCCATTTGTATCCTCCAAACTTCTACTTGACCTCGAAAGAAACCATTCCATGTATATATACATAATTATACTTGCCTTTATTTTCATCATCCAATAATAATTTACGTATTTAGCATTCCTAATATTGAAGTCCTTTATAATATTATTTTTTTTATTCATTATTACAGCCCTTTCCCCTATTCGTTCAAGAATCATCAACCCCTGGACGAAAGTTACACCAAGTTTAAGGAAGCTCTGGAAACTACCAAAAACTCAAAAAATACTGATGCACCGGAGAGTGGCTTAGATGCGGTAATGCAAACCATTGTTTGTACAGACAAAATTGGTAAAGAATATAAAATACCGTGGTGTTACATTTATAGGCATGAAAGATTACATGAACTTTACGAACATTTTTAATCGAAGCAACCGGATTAACTACATCAAGATGATTTTGTTTAATTTTAAATTTTAAAATAACAGTGGTAAATAATAAGAAATAATTAATATAAATTATTAATAAATAAATTATTTTCATATTTAAGTTTTTATAAATTATTTTTGTATTTAAGCTTTTATAAATTAGAAGACTTGAAATGAAAATTTGATAAATGTTGAATTATTATAATTTTGTCTTTTAACAATAATATTGTGCAAATAGGTTGGAGAAACAATTCACGCAAGCTCCTAATCATGTCCACTGACGACCCGTCGCATGTCGCTGGTGATGGGAAGGTATTTTTCATTAATTCTAATGGTCAATATTAAATTAGAGTTAAATTAAATGAGTGTTTGAATTATGCACATGGTATAATATGATTTATTTAGAATGAGAATTTTACTTAATGCAAACTTTTTTAACCCTGAAAATGAACAAAATGTTAAAGGCGGCTGGGATTGTGACACCGAATGATGGCGAGTGTCACTTAGAAAATGGCACCTACACACATGAGAAAATTCTGGATTATCCCTCAATCGCTCAGTTGAATGCCAAAGTGAAAACAACTGGAGTCCACGTAGTTTTCGCAGTGAAGAAAAATATGGTGGCTGTTTATGAGGAATTGCACCAAGGGATAGAAAATTCGGCTGTTGTGACACTAGAGAAGGATTCGAAAAACATCGTTGAAGTATTAAAAATGGAATATCGGAGAATTCAAAGCACATTGGAATTAAATGAGGACCGAGGGGTGGACGGCTCCCGTGATTATGAAATTGTTTATAAATATCAATGCAATGGGACAACGAAATTACATAATTACAAGACTAAAAAACCATCTTGCAGCACCACGCTTAGCCAAAATATCATGTAATTGATTCTTGGACTTGATTGACTTTAATTGATTCTAGGACAAATCATTATCAAATTGAGTTATTACTTTTCAAATTTTCATGTTATTTAATTTTGAGTTTAATTATGAGTTTTATTTATATTACAATATTTATTATTTATGCACTTCTAATTTTTAATCATGCAGCCTTCATAATTGAAACGTCATATTATTATTAGAATTTGTAAGTTGAAATGTTAAAAGCGTAGTTTTTAAATTACATATTTAAAACTGCAGTTGTTTTTAAAATAGATTTTTTTAAATATAGTTTTCCAATGTAAATCTTTAACTTAATTGTTTGATTTATGTATTTTGCTTGGAAATGTTTTTAGCTTCACTATCACAGTTCAGCTTCTTCAATCCGCATGCAGCCACCCAAATTCGGATATGACAAGAACAGTGAGCATAGCACCATCAGAGCTCCTAGGGCGGGAAAAGCTTTTGCTGAATATCAAGGCAATTTGTGATTGCAGCTGCAAAAACAACGTAATATTTTTTCATTTCCCTATGTTTAATATCCCATGAAAATAGTAATTCAAATAATAGAAATCACAACCAATTGTAAATGTGTTTAATTTATTTTATTATTATAAATTTGTATTTTACCCATTTGCACAGACATGCCAAGATGGTGGATCCGAAAGGGCTGAACATCAAGAACTTACATTAGATGAATATCCTGCTATTACTAGTCCTTGTTTAATCATTGGACCTATAGTTGGAATTATCGTCATAATAGGCAGCATCCTACTCCTTGCCAAACATATGTACAGGTAATTTAAAAAAAAAAATTTGACCCTTTATTGTACAAGAGCGTATTCGATATTTAAATATTAAATTATTAAATTAGGCGAACGTATAAAAATAATTAAATACATTTAAAATAATTCATTTAAACGTGTTAATTTTGTTCTGTGTTCGTCTATCCAGACCCCGACGCCAAGAGGACTCACAATCAGAGGAGACGGGGGAAACATCGAATGAGTTGGTTAAAAGAATCCAATTAAATTCAATTCAAATCCTAATATCAATCATCATGAACGTGTTATCCCGTCTGAAACGATCGTTCTCCTTCTAGTAATAAATATGGAAGATGTGATTTTTCTAGGATATTAATGTAACTTTACTAAATCCTTACCATGCTTTAAAATGGTTTACGTGGAATTACTATTAACAATACGTTTAATTTCATAGCAAGCTTTCGAGCCACAACTGTGCTCATCATCAGGCTAAACTTGATTCTACTACTAACGATAAATGCATTCATGACAATAAATATCAATACTGTTTTAATATTTATTAATTAATTTTGTTATCTATTTTTTGCATTTCAATGTTTTCGTCATGAGTCACAAATAAACGAAGACATATAGGATAGAACGTACTATATAGTACTATGCTTGCTATATAGTACATTACTACAACAAGTGATATGTACACTTAATGCTTAATTTAAACATGTGTGACGATTTTCCTTTGTGGCTAATAATTTATCTTAAAGCTTCCTGCGTGTATAAAAAATGATTTTTTCCCTTTCCGTCCCACAAACTCGTCAGCATATTTATAAAACATGCACATAAGCGAACCCAACATCAACAGATCAGTAATACAATAAGATTTAATATAAGCAAAGTATGTAGCATAGGTATATCATAAATATTCTTGTGTAATAAATATTTATTGTAAACTCATTCTTTGATTTTAAATTACAATCTATTTCCATATAAGCAAGCTTTGTAAAAATTGGACATAGCAAAATAATAGGAAAACCACAAGAAAGCAACAAGACTTGCTGAATTAAATTACTTTTGGAGAAGCGAAAACCAAGTCTTTCTTTTATTTCCTATAAAAATAGAACCTCCTCGTCCTAAAATAATGAACGAATACGCCCAACTAACTAATAAGTTTCTTTGTTTTCCAATCATTTCAATCCAATTAAATATAAGAAGGAAAATTCTTTTCTAACAAGTTTCGAAAAATTAATATTAAAGATTATTTATATATGTATTAATATCCTAAATTAGGTATTTAAAGTATTACAGACAACAAGTAACTATTTAAATTAAAGGTTTATGCATTAAATTATTATATATAGTTATTAAATTTAGTGCCGATACTACTATTCTCAACATGAGTAGGGAAGTTTTAGGAAAATGCCATTTAATTCCTCAATTAATTGCAATAATAGCAGCGTTAAATATAATTATCGTTCTCGCCCTCGCTGATGAAGATTCTTGCACCGGAAAGGAAACTTGTGATAAATGCATTCAAACCGCTAAATGTGTATGGTGCAAGGATCCAGTAAGTGCATAGGAATTTTCGTGAAATTAATTGCCTTTTTATTTTTTAAAGTATTTTTTAATAATTATTTTCTAGGATGTAAGCTTGAAGGAACGATGTGTCCATTTGGTCAACAAGGACAAACTGGCGCTTGAGGGCTGTAAGGATTTTGAAATTGTAAATTCGAGATTCCAACTCATAAAGTAAGTACAGATTTTTAATATGAACGTACCCATACCTAAATATAAGTGATAAGAGTGTTATAATAATAATAAATTGTGAAAGTAAATTTTTTAATTAATAAAAATATATAAAATAAAATAAAATTTTAATAAATTAAATCAAAACGTAAATGCGTTAAATTGTAAATGACAAGCACGTCTTAAAATATTAATTTCATTTTACATATTTGTATATGACTATTAAAAAAAATATGATTTCAAATAAATATGAGTTAATTTAATTCCTATATTTCGTTTTAAAACCAGAAACGAAAACACTCGCAGCGCCAAAATCTTAGCAAATGGTACAAAAGTTACGCCCATCCACATTTCACCACAAGTGGTTAATCTGGAGCTCCGGGTGGGAGAACCCGTGGAAATTAAGATGGAATATTTGGACGCGGAGGAAAAACCCTTGGATTTGTATTATCTCATGGATTTATCTCACACGATGAGCGATGATCGGGTGTGTTGAAATTCTTCAATGCTTGAGCAACTTTCCTTTTCCCGTCTTCTTAGAATGGAATTATTTTATTTATTTGTTTCAATAGCTGTACTATTTTAATTGCATTATTATTATTCGTGCAGCATTTAATTGTGATAAAAAGTATGTATAATTATTTAAATAATATTTAGAATTACAATGCACATTTTAATCATTATGCATTTCATGACTTTCCAAGAAAACGGTAGCAACGCAAAGCAGCAAACTGGCGAAAGCGCTGAGAAATATAACTTCTAACGTTCGTTTTGGCTTCGGGTCCTTCGTGGATAAACCTGTGATGCCTTTTGTCTCCACATACCAACTAATCAAGAGAGACGACATGTAAACAAGATATTTATTTAAATTAATTCAAACTGTTATGGGAATGTAGCCAAAAGATTTTAGTATGAATATAGGAAAGGGTTTTAATTATTAATTCATTATATTACAGCGAAGTCCCCTATTCTTTCAAGAATCACCTGAAGCTGGATACAAATTATGCTAAATTCAAGACAGCCCTAGAAACCACTAAAAATTCAACAAATCTGGATGAACCGGAGGGTGGCTTGGACGCAATTATGCAGGCCATTGCTTGTACAGACCAAATTGGTAACATATATATTTAAATATTTTTTGTAGGAAGCCAAAATTATGTTGAGACATTTTGCGGAGAATTTTGTAATCCAAGCAATAGTTTTTGCTTTGCCAAATGTACTAATTCCGGCCTCAAGTTTTCAAAATATATTTTAAAATAGGTTGGCAAAACAATTCCCGTAAGCTCCTTATCATGTCAACGGACGGCCCATTCCACATCGCTGGCGATGGAAAGGTATTTTACTGTATTTATTTAATATTTACTTTTTTTATTAAAGTTTATAAAAGTTTTACGTTTTAATTAAATACTCGCGAGTTCAGAATTATTTTAAACTACAAATTTCAGGCAATTCATAATGACAACTAAAACGATTCTTGTAAATATTTATAGCTTGCCGGTATTGTGATTCCCAATGATGGCAAGTGTCATTTAGAAAATGATGAATACACTCATGCTACAATTCTGGATTACCCATCCATCGGTCAGTTGAATGCTAAAGTGAAGAAAAGTGGAGTCTATTTAATTTTTGCTGTGACGCAAAATCAGAGTTCTCTTTACGACAAGTTGAAGCAAAGAATTGATAATTCGGAAGTTGTGACGCTGGAAGAGGATTCTGGGAATATTGTCGAAGTAATAACAAAGGAATATCGGAAAATTCAAAGCACATTGAAATTAGATGAGGACAGGGAGCAGAATGATGGATTCAGAGATTATGAAATTGTGTATAAATATAAATGTAATGGGACATCCGAAGAACATAATTACAACTTTAAAAAACCATCTTGTAGCACCACGCATGACCAGAAAATCACGTAAATAATCAGATTTTAACTATTGCATTACTCATAATTTGTAAGCTTTTGCAAATATTAACATATATTATTTTTAATTTAATTTCAAATTATTACATGTTTATTCATTAATTTAACTTTAATAGCATCTTCTTTTTTCAAGGGATAATTATGTATATTGTAAATTTCTTTTACATGGTTTAATTCAAAGTTTATAATTGTTTTTAGCTTCACTCTCACGGTCCAGCTTCTCGAATCTGCTTGCAACAACCCGGATTTGATAAGAATCGTGAACATAACCCGATCAGAGATCCGCGATCAGGAAAGGCTCCAGTTAAAAATCAAGGCTATTTGTGATTGCAATTGCAAAAACGAGGTGACAAGTTTTCTTGGAAAGTTCTATGTATAGAATTATAAATAAGTATCGTCGAAGGATCTCAAAGTAACAACATCCATATTACCTTCAACGCATAAGTTGTTGGTTTTTAAAACTTCGTCGACGACATGCTTATTAATTGATTATCATACAAACAATGCTACTAATTATTTCTAAAAAATATTCATGCAGATCAAGACGCCCCAGATAATTGCCGAAGACTCAAATAAATATTGTAAGAGAAATGGCAACCTCACCTGTGGGATTTGTGAGTGTAATGATGGATACAGGGGAAAAGAATGCGAGTGCCGGATTAAGAGCGGCTCAAGTGATTCTAGTGACACTAAAAATTGCATGGATGACTCCGGGAGAACTTGCTCGGATCGGTGAGAGTTCTTTGGTTTTATGTGCAGCTAATTATAAACATAGGCAATGGTTTTAAGTCGTGAATAAATAAATAATGCCGAATGTACAATAATAAATACAATAATAAATACAATAATAAATACAATAATAAATACAATAATAAATACAATAATAAATACAA
>JAQGAK010005232.1:0-10594 GCA_034696945.1 Lipothrix lubbocki | reverse complement strand
GGGCTTTTTTTGGATGTGGCCTGTTTTAAACGCGGCCTGTTTTGGTCTAGTGGTATCATTTGAACCAATTTCCATTACAAAAACAACAAAATTTACAAAAATTAAAATGTTACAAAAACAACAAAATGTTACAAAAACAACAAAATTTACAAGATACAAAAACTTACAAAAACAATCAAAACGACAAAAAACAGAAATTTACAAAATTCACAAACCACAAAAGCACAAAAAACCACAAGATTTACAACAAAAAACTACAAAATTTTAAAAAACCACAAAAAGTTACAACAAAAAACTTTAAAATATACAAAAACTACAATATTTACAACAAAAAACAACAAAAGTTACAACAAAAAACTACAAAATATACAAAAACTACAAAATTTACAACAAAAAACTACAAAATTTACAACAAAAAACTACAAAATTTACAACCAAAAACTACAAAATTTGCAACAAACACCGCAAAATGTATGAAAAAACCTCACCAAAAATCACATACAAAAGACAAAAGTGACACAAAACAAATTACAAAAACCTACAAAAAAGCACTAACAAAAACAACACAAAAAACGACAAAATCTACAGCAAATCGACAAATCGAACAAATTTATAATTTCCATCAAGATTTAACGAAATTTCAAATTCAATTTCAAAAAGTCACTCAACTATTGCCGCAAATTCCTTCAAAATTTAAACGAAATTCTTAAATACAAAAATGTACCACAAAAAAAAGTATCCCAGAGAAAAATCAGAAATACCCCGCTCAGAAAAAATAAAATGAATTGCCCAAGCATGAAGAAATATTTGGTGGGAGAAGGGGGAAAGTTTGGCCGATAAGTTTTGGTTCACAGAGAGAAAGCGGGGGGAAGAGAGCAAAGGGGAAGGAGGGATCTATTGTTATTTCTATCACTCACTGACGGGATTCCACGGGTGAAGAGCCCTATTGACCCTGGCGGTGGAGCAAATGTGCATGGACGTACTTACATATATACAAGTACATACATATACATATGTACTTCCCATATAAATAAACAGCCCATATAGAAATACATATAAAAACTTGTACTGTTCATGTTCGTTGATGAAATTTGGGAATGTGTTTGGCCGTGTCGTCACCTTTTTAGCCCTTTCCTATATATGTATAATATTTTCCCTATCTCTCCTTCCCTTTTACTTTACTTTCACTCTCCACACCAACAACGCTCATCCGATTTTTCAATAATCTTCACTTTCACTTGATCCTTCTCATTTCTCCCGTCAATCATACCGAAATACAATGGCGGGGCAGCTACAAAAGTGACAACATCTTCTAATATTTTCTTTCATATCAATTTCCAAGACGAGGGGAAAGGTCCTTGTGGCTCTACATTCTTTTATTTATTAACTCTATCATTCCCGGTATTTTGTCCAGATTTTTACAGCGCTCAACATGGAAAAGGCGGGGGGAGCAAAAAATTGAGGAGTAAGCGAGAAAAACGGATTTTAAAAAGCATACGTTGCAGATATCATTTAGTGGTGAAAGTTAGAGACGAGGCAGATTTTGCAAAAAATAACAAAATAAATAGTTTTTTTGGAAGTAAAGTGAAAGCTGGAGAAAGTCAAATAATGACACCAGAAAATTTAAAAATCAAGTTTAATTGAGTTAATACAAGTTTAAAAAAGAGAAAGCAAGAAATTTTTAAGTTTTTTCAAATTTAATTGAAAACTGAAGAAAGCAAGAGAATTACTTTTTTTCTAATTAAAATTAAAATTGGAGAAAGCTAGAGAATTTAATTTTTTTGTAATTAAATTGAAAACTGAAGAAACCAAGAAAATCTCATTTTTTTAAAATCAAAAGTAAAACTGAGAAAAGCTAGAGAATTTTATTTTTGTAATTAAATTGCAAACTGGAGAAACCAAGAAATTTTAATTTTTTAAAAATCAAAATCAAAACTAGGGAAAGCAAGAAAATTTATTTAAAAAAAATCAAAACTGGGGAAAGCTAGAGAATTCAATTTTTCTAATAAAATTGAAAACTGGAGAAAGCAAGAGAATTTAGATTTTCTCCTGATAAAAGTTAAAGCAGGAAAAGCAGCAGAATTTAATTTTTTCTTCATAAAAGTGAAAACTGGAGAAAGCAAAAGAATTTAAATTTTTCTTACTAAATTAGAAAACTGGAGAAAGCAATCCAACTGTTTTTGTTTAAGAATTGAAGATTTAAAATCACAAATCAGTAGAAGATCAAAACCAGGAGAAAGCAAAATTTTAAAGTGAAAGTTGGAGAAAGCAACTTATTTAAACAATGACCCAGTATTTTGAAAGGTGAAAATCGGTAAAAGCAGCTTTCTAAACCTAAAATTAAGATAATTCATAAATTTTTAGTGAACATAAATAATTCTAGTAAAGTCCAAAAATTTTATAGGCAAAATTTAAAAGCATTGAATTAATTTTTTAAAATTCTAAAGCAGTTGGAAAGAGGAATAATAAATAGAATAAGAAAAATTAAAACAAATTTGAGCCGAAAGGAAAAAAAATTCCAGTGTTCATAAAATTTGTGAGAAGCGAAACTATCCGTGGGACAAAATAAGCGTGTCGGGATAGTCGGTTGAGGATGGGAAGGAAAGTGAAAATAGTGGAAGGAGAGCATATATAAAGACGAGCTTGGGGAATATTACGGGAAGAGATTGGGAAGAAGGGCTCTTTCCCCTATATGCTTAATGTCCCTCTGCTCCGCTCTCTTGTATGCGGGGAAACCAAGCGAGAGATATGTTACTTGGTTCCAAACATTAGCTGTAGAATTACGGAGCAACTTGCCCCCAAACCGAATTCACTCCTTCCTCGAAGTGCTTTTCTCATTTTTATACTTCACAACTTGCTCTCTCAATATTTTTGGCGGAACTTTTTTATGTATATTCGTTTTTTTGCAATAATTTGTTTTGAGTTTTTTTTTAGATTTAATAGAAGAAAAATTTAATATAGTAAAACACCTGCTTTCTTTAACTTTCTTCAAACACTACAAATTGTACTATTCCTCAATTTTATTACATCACTTTAAAGTGGATTCATGTTTTTTTGAAAACAAAAAAATTTTAGTCAGCTAAATTTTTCAAATTTTCAAATTTTAGTCAGTTAAAACTCTAAACAAAAATTTAGTTTCCAAAAGTTCCTTAACTCTCCCAAAAAAAACTTTAATTTAACCAAAATTCTTTAATTATCTTTAATCCTTTTAGCTTTTTACAAAAATCTTCAGCTTTCCTTTAAAATCTTCAGCTTTCTCCACAAATCTTTAACTTTCTCCAAAATTTGCAACTTTCTCCTAAAACTTCAACTTTCTCCACAAATCTTTAACTTTCTCCAAAATTTGCAACTTTCTCCAAAATTTGCAGCTTTCTCCGAAAACTTTAGCGTTCTCCACAAATCTTGAGCTTTCTTTAGGAATCTACAACTTTCTGCAAAAATCTTCCACTTTCTCTAATATTCTGCAGGTTTCTAAAAAATTCTTCAGCTTTCTCCAATAATCAAAAAATTTCCCCAATATTCTTTATTTTTCTCCAAAATTCAAAATCATTTCCCGAGATCTTTTCACCTTTCTCTGGAAATTTTCAAGTCCTCCCAAATTCTTTAGCTTTTTCCAAACTGTTGTTAGCTTTTCCAAAAACTTGTCCAACTTTTCAAGCTTTCTCCAACATTCCTAAACTTTCTCCAAAATTATTTAGCTTTCTCAAAAATTCTTAAACTTTCTTTAAATATTTTCGAGCTTTTAAAAAAATCCTTGAACTTTCTCCTAACAAATTTAAAAAATTATCAACTTTCCTTCAAATATTTTAACTTTCACCGCATTTTTATTAGCTTTCCTTAAATTTTGACTATAATTTAATAATTATTTCCAGGTCTAAAACAGCTGTAAAAATGAATTTTCACTAATTATTACATCATTGTTTTGAAAACAAAAAATGTTTTGAACTTAATAATTGCTTGTTGTGTATATTTCCACGAGTAATAATTCTTCAATAGAAATGTATGAGCAATCATTTAGATATATAGTTAGGGAAAATATTTGAGCCTGCCAATTTATTGTTGGAATTCAAAAATATGATGTGATCCTTGGTGTTCTGTGTATATGTAGAAAGTAAACTTTTGCCATGGCTTTTTGCAAAGCTGCCATGCTTCAATGTCATTGGATGTAATGGCCCTGCATCGTCGTCGTCGTCATAATGAAACATGTTTTACGCCTCACAATTATGTGTCATTCTTGTTTTCCCCTTTGTTTCTGCCTCCCATAAGGGCTGAAAGGCCCGGTTGTTTTGAGAAGAAAGCACTTCTTGCACAAGAGGCAATTCCCATTGAGTTTCATGGATATGTTCTCATGTGGAGCTCTATGGGAATTCTGACAGTTCCAGGGAGAGAGAGAGAGGACGGAGGACGAGAAAAAATACAAAATGACTTTCTCCAAACAATAATAATTCCCAAGTAACACAAACTCTTTTGTCTGAGGAATTGAAGCTCGTTTGTTTTCCCCAGCTTTCTCTTCCAGCCCCGCTTCCCTTTATAATTCTCCTCCGCTTTTAGTGCAGCAGCGTCGTCGTCTGCCCTAATGGGGAACTGCTTTTTCGGATTTTTTCTCTCTCTCTCCCTCTCTCTCTCTTTTTGCAGTTTTCATTCCTTTTTATGCACCAAGCCCATATGTACGTATGTACGTGCAGTGTGTTCCTCCCCACACATATATTTAATGTGTGCTTTGCGTCTTGGCGTTTTGTTTAATCATTTCTGCTGTTTTGATTTTTATCCTTCGATTTTTTAGCTACTCCTCCTGCATTTTGTTGCATTTTCTTTGTCTCATTTTTTTATTTTCTTTCCTCTTCTCCCCCTATTAATAATTCCTCTATATTTCCCTTTTTTTGAGCTTTTCATTTCCGCTGATTTATTTAGCTTTCTCTGTACTTTCCAGTTTCCACTTGTTTTCCCCTTTTATGATTTCACCATTCTATTCATGTTCGCTTTTATATTTTTCTGTTTATGCCTCGTATATTTACTCTGTATTTTAACCAGTTTTTAGACGTTTTCCACTTTTTCTCTGTACCAACTAATTTATTTTTTCACTTTCTCCTGATGATTTCCCAATTTTTTGTAACGATTTTTCTAATAGTTTCTTTATATTTCTCCAAATTATTGTTTTAAGATTTTTATTTTTTTAAATTTTAACAAAGGTATTTTTACTTTCTCTAAATGCTTTTTACAAATGCTCTCTGCTTTCTCCAAATGCTTTTTCTGCTTTCTCGAAATGCTTTCTCTGCTTTCTCCAAATGCTTCCTTTGCTTTCTCCAAACAATTTTTAAAAAAATTTCGAATGATTTCTCTGCTTCTTTCACATGCTTTCTCTGCTACTCTTAAATGCTTTCTATGCTTTTTCTAAATGCTTTCTCTGCTTTCTCTAAATGCTTTCTCTAGTTTTTTCTGCTGTATTTAAACGCAAGGTTTGCTTTCTGAAAATGATGTCTCTGTGTTTTTTAAATGATTCCTTCAAAACGTTTTTCTGCTTTCTCCAAATGTTTTCCTGCTTTCTCCAAATGTTTTCCTGCTTTCTCTAAATGTTTTTTTAAATTTTCAACATTTCCTAAAAAACTTTTACACTTTGTACCTATACGCTTTAGCAACTTTTAAAAAATTGCTTTCTCTACATTAACCAAACATTTCCCCCACTTTCACCTCAAGCGATGTCTAAATTTTTGAAATGCTGTCTCCTTTTTTTATTATGAGTTATCTATGTACATGATTTTTTTATTTAATTTTGTAAAATTTTATTTTTGTCAAGGTTTTTTTTAGAATACTTAAATTTGACTTTCTCTTTGTTGATTTTACTTTTAAACTTTCTTAATTTACACAAATTTTTAATCAATTTCCCGCCCTGAACTTTAAACATTGCAGATTTCCCCCACTTTTACAAAAATTGCTTTCACGGACTTTCACCCGGATATGTTAACGCTTTTACCGCACCTTTTTACATATATTACATAGCACCTCTTACACATATTTCTGTTATATTTATAGGACGTGAAATCAAATCGTGTCACGCATATATAGGTATAGGGAGAAAGTAAAATCTGTCTTTGCATGCTTTCTCTTTTGAAAAAAACTACTTGCCTCTTGATCCTGATGGTATATATATACATGTAATATGTATACTTGAAATGTAAATGGGTTGCCGTTCCCCATACGTGGACATTCGTGGGATATACGTGGACTTTGACAATTCCCGTGTGGTGGACACCGGGAGTATTATTACTATATAGGAGAATTGACACTAAAGGAATGATATTGTGAGTCAATGGACGGGCTCTGCGGAGCAATCTTGGAGTTATAAGGGGAAAGTATCAAATAATATGTGTGAAGAGATGAGGGAGAGAGAGAAATAGAAAGTAGGGGAAAGTAAGGGAAAGGCTATAGAGCCAGAGTTGGTTTTTGGTACTTTCTCTTTACATATATGGAATTGAGGGTAATGTAGGGAAAGGGTAGTCAAACAGGAAGGTTGTTCATATATATCGAAAAAAGAGTTTTTCGAGGAGAAAGTTTTTTGAGAGAGAGAGAAAGGAAAGGAAAAAAGAGGGGAGAGAATGAAAAACTTTGGTATATACATTGTACTACTATGGTATAGACATTGAAAATTCGTTTTATTCAGTTTCCAAATTGTATTGTATGGTCTATATACTAGATACATATGTATATGTACATTATATATATATAAGATATATGTAGATATATCCATGATTGTCCATACATAAGTTTCCTTGAGTCCTTCTTCCTCTCTGTAAATACTTGTGCACTCTTTTTGGGGAGTCCATAAATTCCGTAAAAGGCTAAGACGGAATGACGATAAATTACGGGACAAGAGGAGAAAGTCCGGGGCTATGGGTAGACGCCCGATCTTTTTAGAACTGGCAAAGCAACTACTGCTGCTGCTTCTGCTTCTGCTCCTACTCTTCCTGTATTACTACTATGTATTTTTACTTTTTCTTCCTTTTCTCCGTCTACTTTCTCTTTTTTTCTTGTTGTTGTATCAAGGGCATCATTCCAATGCCGGCGATTTCAGATTGTGTAACGCAGCACATCTCTCTCTCCCTCTCTCTCTCTCTCTCTCTGATTGAACAGGCAACGTGGATATGAGCAAACAATTTTCATTCTTGTGCGTACACTTTCATTCCATTCACTTTCTCTTTATGTATATGAACAATCATTTTAAAAGGCGGGAATTTTGATCTAGAAGAGGCTTTTAGGTTTTTTAGTTGAATTTTTCGGAGGAAATGTTAGCTATTTTTGGTAAATTCATGGAAATTCATATGATATTTTGTATGAATATCCATGAAATAATATATAAACTGCATTTACCAAATTTCAATTTAAAACCAGCATGCAAAATTTGTATTAAAAAGTAAAACAAAATTTATTTTAAAACCACATGTTAATAGGCATTTGAAAATTAAATTGTTTTAAAAATGACATGCTGGTTTGCCATTGAAAAATTAAATTAAAAAAAATCCATAAAATCATAAAAATGTAATTATTTAGAAATAATTGCAGAAAACGGAAAAAGCTTATTTAAACAAAAAAAATTAAAAAATCCACAAACCAATTATTTAAAAAAATATTTTAAAAAAATGCTTGACATAGATACAACAATTTATTAAAAAAATCAATATTTATTTTTACAGTAACTTCATATATGGATTACACGAAAGAAGTTCATTAGGGAAATTCTTGGAATGAGGAAGGAGAATCCCATGCATAGGCATTAATTTTCCCATAGGGCAGCGGTTGGAAAATCAAACAAAAAGGAGAATCCCCCGCATAGAAGCTAAAGAAACGGACGTTTTGCTGAAAATCAAGGAAAATCCTTATTATTATTGAAAACCAGGAAGAATTAATTCCCTTTCCCCGCGCGCAAAAGAAAGTATAAACTATATTAATTATTATACAAAATACTAATAGAATGATTTTCTAATACCGAAACCAAGATATTTGACTTTGACTCGCTCTCATCCAAATCCTTAAACATTTCACTTCCTGGAATTTCCCTGTGTCTGTGTGTGGGATGATTTTCACTTTTAAGTGCAAAAACCCCGCTCCTCAAATATTCTTTGGCAAACACTTCCTCATTTCCTTAATTATTATCAAGAGCTGAAATTAAGTCTGGAGATCAAAGGGCTCATCCTTTTTCTAATTAACTTTCTCTTTTGGTTCCGGCAGGTGAACATGTCAAATTTTAAAAGGTCAAACGGTGTTAAATTATTCGATTATTCAAGATTTTATGTGTTATAGACAAATTTGCGTAAATCAAATATTTCCGCGCATTTTATTTTTCGAATATTTTATATTTCAAAATTAATTTCCTCTATAATTTATTATACAATTTAATTGACAATTTTCCTGACCGCCATATTTGCTAAATTTTTTTTCCAGAAAAATTTGTTTTAATGTAATTATTTATTTTTATTATTATTATTATTATTATTATTATTAAAAAATTTAAAGCGCCAATTTTTAAAAACAATTCTAATAGCAAAATATTCTTTATAGGGAACAATTTTAAAAATATTTTTTTAAATAAATAGAAATTAATGGAGTATAGAGGGGAATTTAATAGAATAAAATTTTAGCGCGAAATTTGAATTCAATTTTTTAAACAATTTTTATTCACTATAAAAGTTTTATTTTAAAAGTTAAGTTTTTACCTTTTAGCGCCAAAGAAAACCTCTTTTCTTCCAAAAAAATTCCAATATAGACAAATTTCAAAATCAATTTTAACAAACTTTTTTTTAGAAAACATTAAAAACTTTTGAGTAACTAATTTGGTATGAAAATTTTAAAAAATTATAGTAAAAATATTTTTACACGCGCAAAATTTAAACAAAAGAATTTTGTGAAAAGTTTTAAAATCGAGCTTTTAAACAATGAAGTTAACAAATATTTAAGCGCCCAATTTTACAATTTTGTTCTTCAAAAACATGTATTTAAATATTTTAGCGCGAAATTAAAAAATTATTTTTCAAACAAAAATTATTCAAAATATTTAAGCGCAAAATTCAAAAAAATTATTTTTCAAAAATATTATTTAAAAAATATTTTAGCGCCAAAATTTAAATTACGACAAAATTATTTAGCAAATATTGGAAATTGGAAAAACTAAGAAGGCGGGGGAAAAGTTTTTGAAACATTTCAAAAAAATGTCTAAAAATGAATTTAAAAAAATCCGTGTGAAAATTAGAAAAATTGAAATAATTTGAAAGGAGGGAAAGGAGTTGGTATAAATATGTTGAAGTTATTGTGGGCGGATTGGATTAGTCCCGTCGGAGAGGAAAAGGTTGACAAAAGGAGGACATTTGTGACAGATTAGGACTTGGCTGGTGTGTTGAGGAGAAAGTGGGGAAAGTGGAGAAAGTGGAAGGAGAAAGGGGAAAGGAAGAAGAGGAAAGCTCACATAAATCTGGAGCCATTGGGAATTTACGAGAGGATTTTTCCATATGGAACATATGCGAATATGTTGATCAATTTAGGGGAGTTGAGCCCGTTAAAGTTGCATAAACCGAGTTAGTCATCCCATTACAAAGCGCGGGAAAAGAGAAAACTTTTGGGCAATGATCTCATAAATATTTAGATCTCATCCACAACTCCCGCCCTCCCCTAACTCATCCCACTCCCTCTCTCTCTCTCTTTCTCTCTCTCTCTCTCTCTCTCTTCCAGGCCAAACACTCCCCACCAACTCGACCCCAACGGAAAAATACTCAAAAAAGCACACACACATGACAAAATACAAGAAAAATCCACGAGGAAAATAAAATGCATGGGAATTTACTCACGGAATTCCATACACTTTAACTGGAATTTTGAAAAGAGCGCCCTATATGGAAAGTTTCATTTTTTTAGGTTTTACAAACAAATTTTCACCTTTTTCATATGGGATCAGCATGCTCTTATGAAAACAGACAGGCTTTTTGCCTGTCTATAATCACATTTTAATTTGCTATACAATTTTTTGAATTCACATTTATTTAATGCAGCCAATGCATTTATTT
This sequence comes from Lipothrix lubbocki, assembly GCA_034696945.1. NCBI lineage: Eukaryota > Metazoa > Arthropoda > Collembola > Symphypleona > Sminthuridae > Lipothrix > Lipothrix lubbocki. Next base: position 545 of record JAQGAK010005232.1, on the reverse strand, counting down.
TAGATTTTGTATTTATTTTGGATTTTGTTAGATTTTGTATTAACTTGGGGATTATTACAGATTTTGTAATAATTTTGGATTTATTACAGATTTTGTATCATTTTTGTATTTTTTACAAGTTTTGTTTTAAATTTTGTATTCATTCCTAATTCTGTATTTATGTTGTGTTTAATCCTAATTCTGTATTTTTTCCTACTTTTATTATTTTTGTATTTTACACAAATTTGAAATTAAATTTTGTATTAAATTTTTGTATTTATTCCTAATTTTGTATACAATTTTTGGAATTATTCCTAATTTTATACTAAATTTTGTATTAAATTTTTGTATTTATTATTGTATTTTGTACAAAAGTTTTGTAATTATTCCAAATTTTATATTACATTTTGTATTAAATTTTTGTAACTATTTATTCCTAATTTTCTACTATTTCTGTATTTATTCCTAATTTTGTACTCATTTTGTATTCCTTTTGTATTTATTTTTGTATTTATTTTTGTATTTATTTTTGTATTTATTTTTGTATTTATTTTTGTATTTATTTT
>JAQGAK010005231.1:0-10596 GCA_034696945.1 Lipothrix lubbocki | reverse complement strand
ACTCCGATGTACCAGAAGGCTATACAGAGTCGTCAACCATCTTATCCTTTATTATTCCCAATTTTACATGTTTGTCTGTAAACTCCCCAACGCTTCCTTGGCTGGCCGTAATTAGCCCATAGCTGCAGGTATGCACACCGTTTTCCACCTCATGTCATACCAGGCCAAAGAAAACCATGGAAAGTTTGCATATTATTGCAGGCTGTCCCGCCGTCCGGAGACGGGGGGCAGGATCCGGTTCACATATTTCTCTATTTCCCATCCTATATTATCTCACAACCTCCGATGGGGAAGTTATGGCTTGAATGGAAATACTTGCTAATTATGCACCTAGCGCTTAATATTATTAAAACCGGGGGTAATTTGTGCTTCCATGATGTCAGATGGTTTTTAGCGGGAGACGGTGTGTAGTAGATAGTATTCCGGGCGAGCCGTTGGGAGTCGTCTTTCCTTCAGTGGTCAACACTTTTCTTTTGTTTATACCAAGGTGCCAAGATACTGGACTTTTCTTAATTTTAGATGCTGGGTGTGTAAACTTTTAGTTACTTTGAAATAACCGAAGATAGAAAGACAAGAATTTGACAATATTTTGCAAAGATATAATATGAACAAGAGCAAGAGTTTAGTTGGAGAGTTTGGTACAGAGTCCTTGATTTTCTATTACGACCATGTTTATATAGGTACCTTTAATATTTGCTTGTTCTACTTAAGGTCCCGATTTTGACGTCTTCATTTTAGATTTCACTCATTCCACTTATTAGGGTTACACGTGGCAATCCTCTTCATTGCCGCATGTACCCCTTTGTCATTTTGATGTTTATTATGTCTATTCATTTATTATCTTATATATGAGTACTACCATCCGTAAAGTTACATTAACAATCATACTTTATGTATGTCCGCACACAATTTCATTATCATCCTTATTTGTAATTTATGTATGTATCTCCATCATATACTTATATCTTATTACATGTATTCTTTATCATCAACATTGCATAATCATCACTAAGAATTATGTGTATCAATATGCTCACCTTCCGCAGCAGGTACTCTCGGAATAGGTCGGAAAAAACACCCCGCCTATTTTTAGCGATTTTACTAGAAATTGTCCACTGTGGGAATAGAACTCACGTCGCCAAGAGAGAAGTGCAATGCCATGGCCGCTACACCATGGCGCCCTGCTCTCGAATCTTTAGTAAATGATAATAACGTTATTTATTTGTTCACGCTGTAATAATATTGTCAAGGAAGTTCTCTGTTCAATATTTATGTTTTTGCATTAAGTGTATTTTTTCGACGTCTGTCAAATTAAACCCATGTAAAATGGCCTATATTATTCTTGGTAAAACTGTGTTTTGCATGTATGTATGTATATACGCCAGAGGTATACACACTACTTTTTACATGTAATTGTTGTACGAGGAATTTTAGAGGTAACGAGGAATGTTCGGGGATTATCAATAGTCAATATAGTGGTCAAGAGTATTCTATTTTTACCTAGCCTAATGTAACTATTTGACTTGTAATTATTAGCTTTATTTCATTTATTTAATTAAAGTTAATTTACGAGTATTTATATTACGAGTGTTTATATTTAGAGTATTTATATTACGAGTGTTTATATTTAGAGTATTTATATTACGAGTGTTTATATTACGAGAATTAATTACTACTATTAAAGCTGCTACAAGTTTAATTAGTCTATATAATATTCGAGTGTGAAGTATTTCCGAGGATTTATTGCCATTAAATTCGAGTTCATCTCATCATATTAGTTTACCCACAACGAGGGCCGAGAACTAGCATATACCATCACGAGCTAAACAACATGTTATAAGAGGGCATGTACATATTACAGAAACCTTATTAAAGCTATTTTTGACTAGCGTAGTTTTTTATAGCAAATTGATGAACTTATAGCTTTATATTGTAAATAAATAAATACCTGGAAAGTGTAATTTTATTATACTAAAAAACATGCCCTAAATTGAATTGAGTAAATTTGCACACCAAAATTCCTGGGATTTTATTACGTTCATACAGCAAAGTAATGCCACAGAAAATATTTTGTATTTGCAAAGATTCACTGTTAAGCTAAACTTACACAAAGAGTCGGGAAATAATGAAGTAAATGAAATATTTCGTATTAATTCAAAGCATGAATTTGTGTTTACTGCCATATAATTTTTCACAGTGTTAGGTTTGTTAGTTTGAGTTATTATCTACATGATTAGTGTACTGTTAATTTCAGTCGATCTTTCCTGTTAATTTGGTTATATTTAAGTTCTGGAACACAAAGCCCTCATTTTTATTCCACAACTTTTTTTAAATGGTATTATATACACATTTTCTAATTAATCGGTATGGCAAATTATTTCAGTAAAGTTGTAGTTCTTCTCGTAGTTTACGTTTGCTTGGCCGAAGCATGCAGGGGTCCGTTGAGACGTTGTACGAAGAACAGCCAATGCTGCAGTAGGAAATGCAAGAAAAGTGAGCGAATCAACCAACGTTATTGTGCTGATTGGGTTGGGGGCCGATCCGTTAGCGACGAACAAACGAATCCTCAAGGTAATGGTATTGTAGTTCCTGAATAAAATCAAAATATTCTCAGATTACAAAATTTCCAGAAAATAGAAAATTTTCAAAAAATCCGAAATTTTATAATAAAGTAAGTAGTTTCATATAGGTGAGGTGATTGAAAAGCTGATACTTTAATTTGTAGAAATCAAAACGGATATAATTCCAAACTGCAATGCACCTGATCCTGATTGTGACGTATATGTTGCACAAAATGGTGTAAGTGTTCAAAATCATTGTTCCCAAGTAGCGGTATGTAGCTCACGAGATAGTCAAATTGTGCATTTTGTATTTTTGATTCCAGAGTGCGTTCTCAATAAAGACATGGGAATGTAATGGAAAAGATATTGAAGGTCAGGAAATGTGGCACGAGGCAGCAGACAAGTGTAGCAAAATCCACTATAAGGTGAATTTTGTAAACTCAATATTTTGACATGATTTCATGGTGCCAGCGCTTTCTGGCAAAATGTTTAAAACATTATATGTATGTATTTAATTTTACAGTGCAAGCACGTTTGTCTGATGAAGGCACTCCGTATTGTATGTCGATTTTAAGATTTGTATATTTAACAAAAATAAATATAAAATAAACATAACAAATAAAATAAATGTATAAATAAAATAAGTACAAAATTAATCACACGTAATAACTCAAAAGTTTTGTATAAATACAATTTTGTGTAATTTCCAGCTGGATGACGATTTTGAATTCTCCGGTGAGAGGTTGTCTGAAGTTGTGGATAGCTCAGTATCCGACCCTGATGTTCGGAATGATCTGAAACTCGGCGTATTTAACTGCTTCAGGAGTGAGTGAATTTAAATTAAAGATATTGATTTTGTAACTTTTTGATCCAGATTTTAAAAAAATTACTCTTTTAATAGTCATTTTTTGAATTTACTAGTTAGGATACAATGTACATATATTAAATACGTGGCTTATTTTATGAATTTATTAATGAAGAAATCGACAAAACAGACTCGACCAAATATTGCTGCGGGAACAGGGACTTTATAAAATGCGTGACGGAATCACTTCAAAAGGTAAGTGAATTACTTTAGCAGAGATCATCCCTTCATTAAGAATAAAAGATTATGCGTAGTTATAAAATCAATTATAAAAAATATATTGTATGTAATATACTACAGTCCTGCAAAATACACCAGTATAGCCAGAATGCACCCGAGTATAATGTGACCAGATGCCTATTTTCATAGTAGACCAACTACTATTTGAGCCCTAAGCCTCCTGACAAAAAACAATTTTAAACATTAAACATTTTAACAAGTCCACTATTTCCCCCAAAATCTTTTATAATAGTCTACTTTTTGGACCTACAAATCTACTAAATCTACTATTTTCTGAGCAAACTTTTAACGAATTTCATAAAATTTTGGAAAATATTAATAATTTTACGTGTTGCAGGGCTTTATTTGGATAGTATTTTGAAACAAGGATGGAATTAAATACTGTCTTATTTATATAAGTTTTGAGCCACAAAAATGTGAACAACATTTTTTCTAGTATGCTATTTTGATTCGATGTATGTTTAACACTGTTTATTTATTCAGTTCAAATAATTTGTTGGACTTTGTGGTTTTTATTTATGTCATAATTATTTACTTCGTTTTATATGTTCTACAATACAAAAATTACAATACGCTGTATTAATATATGTTATTAATATTTATTGTTATGGTTATGTATTTTATGTATTACTTCAAACACGAATTAAATGAATTATTTAAAAAAAGTAATTATCAGTTTTAAAAGGTTTTCAAAATTTAAAATTACGCGCTGGTTTTCACGTGGCAGTATTTAGCGTTGTAATTTATGCAAAATTATCTTCCGCTTCCTCAGCGAAAAGATGATCATCACTTGTATTAAAATCTTCCTTGGTGTTATCTAAATTATAAATTAAATTAAATTATTATTAGTCAAATTTATAATCGAATAATTATTTTCTAAAACGCTGAAATAAAAATAAATATGGAGAATAAAAGAATACTAAATAATTTATTTGTACGAAAAACAAAAGTTTACCATTAAAAACGTCGGCCTCACTAATAATAATTGACCGGCGTCCTCGACTGTGATTCCCAAGGCAAAATCCATTCTTTAAGAAACGATTAGTTTTCGCACAGACCAACGAGTAACAATTTAAGTTATTTGAGCAGCCCGCTCCTGCTGGTCGACAGGCGTTGGCAATGGAGCTGCACATTGCCAGGAGGATGGCAAATCTGACTAAAGTATTCCTCATAATGAATTAATATTATTGAGATATTACTTATATGAGTATAAGCTGAAACTGCTTGGGATTAGCGTTCTATGATCATTTAAATACCAATGAAACGGTTGCATTGTGCCTTCAATAAATATATTTTGCTCATAATCATCTGTAAAGTTCAGTGTTTGAAAATTTTTATTTGTTTAAAAGTGTAATAATGGAAGTATTTGATTTGCTGTTATACACTTAAAAAACTTGAATAGATGTAAAAATACATTACAATGTTTAACCAAGACATTGGTGGAACTTTTTGAACAACATGTCAACTGACAAAGGAAAAGTATCTAAACGCAAATACGGATATGCTGACTAAACCATTAATTACATGTATTAATAATTTGGTAAATAAAAATAGAGTTAGATACAGATAGCAAGCACTTCATGTAAACAATTTATGCAAGGATTAATCCAATGGGTGTGATTTATTATTGTAAATTTAGATAAAGTAAGCTATTATACTATTATAAACCATTAGGAATGAGGAGTCATATTTTTTGCACAAAGTTATTATCAAATCTGTAGAGTTAGTTTGAATTATTTCAAACGAGCTTCCTTGCCTTTGTTTGAAATGTACATAAAGAAACCTTGGAAATTCTTAATTTGGAGAAGCACAACCTAACTCAAATGTTGTCATTGTATTAATGTTAGTGTACTGTTAAAACAACCATGCTGGTGCATGACTGAAATATAATAAATTTTCAAATGGAATTATAATTAATAATAATAATATTAAAATAAATGACAATTTTTTTGAACCTCTGGAATTTTTAATGGTTTTGTTTTCCATGCGGGTCAATTATTTTGTTTTGCTCCGATGATCATTACAAAATTAAGATTGTCAATATGTCGTCCTGAATCTGTGTCTGGCATCAAAATCAAGAATATTATTAGTTGAATTTGCTGTACACCTTCTGTTACATAGTCTAGTTACATGATTAATAAATAGTAGAGCAAAAACGCTATAGGAAATTTTAATTAGGATTACATTGCATATTAAAAAGAATCTAGGCGCCAACAGGAATATTTTAAATAGAAATAAAATTTAACGAGGTACCAAAAGTGGAAACTTATGCACGATAAATTTGGGCAGCGAAAAAATTTACTAAATGTATTCCTCCCTTGACATTATACAGAAAGTAGGGCCAGAGGTAAAAGTTGTAATGTCTATTTCCATCCAGTTCAATATTTAATTATTACAAGACGAGAAATTAATTCCATTAAATGTTAATGCATATGAAATCCTGCCGGTAAATCTGAAAACCACTGTATTGTTAAAGTAATCAAACAACCACAGGACATCAAACTTACATTAAACAAATTGTATTAATGAATTTGATTAAACTTTCGTACCTTTCCACCACAACCAACAAACACCAAGGCGTTCCTTAATGTTGATTAACCGCACCTAAATTCCCTTTCCGCTATAAATACTTCATGAGGAGTTTCATAAAGTGCAAAAACAAATTCAGTTGCTATGCCTGCAAGAGAAATCCGAAGGGAAGAAAGAAATTAAAAGCGTAAGGTTGACCTTCCAGTTAACATCACCCATTATTTCAATACATCGTCGTATTTTGAATTTTCTGTAATAACTATTTCCATAATCATGCAAATTCACACCTTACCTTTCAGTGAGAAACTCATAAGGATCTTCTCCAGATATGGTTGGATTCGATTTAAACTGAGAGGTCAAAATTTAAAGCGCCATGATGTATGTAAACGGAGTTACTGGAATGTTTCAGCCATCGGCGTCAATGTTGCTCAAGCCATTTACACTCTGTATTGCCTTTGTGTGTCGGTTGCCAGCACGGATACTAATTCAGATCTAACGAAATTAATACAATCCTTGGTACACTGCATTGTCACTGTGGCTTTGTTCACTTTCGCCTACAATTCCTTCGAATGCTCATCCGAGTACTGCTCGTTGTATAATCAGTTGTTTAAATTCAGGAGCAACTTGGCGCGTAAGTTTAAAAAGCTAGCTGCTATCTATAAATATGTAGTTTACCAGTCAATCATTAATTTCACCACAAATTAAATTTTAAATAAAATATGATTTTTACAAATATTCCAGAAAATGCAGTGATAATTCGCCAGGATTTCAAAATACAAAAATTCTTCGCAACATTCACATTTGTACGCTACATGATTGCCGCCATCAAAGAATATTTGCGTCCAGATCGAAAACTATTTTGGACATCGACGTTCATTGAAGGGAATTCGCCTCTCCCGTGGAAAATCTTCCACGCCTTTTATTTATATCAGTGGACCATGAGTGCTATTTCCACATTAAACTTCACATTCATCCTGCTATTTGTGTATGTGGAGACGGTTAATGTTGTGATGAGGAAGCGGTAAGGAATTTTTTGGTTTTATAAAAACGATTAATTTATTTTAATTTACAAGGACAAATATACCAATTAAGACAAATATTTCTTTACATAATTCCCAGAGTTCGAGAGCCAATGAATTCAAAACTGGCGGAGTACCGACAACTTCAACTCCTCAACGCCCTCTACAACAGCTGCTTCTCCACAATAATTTACCCTTGTATGGCATCGGCAATATTGGTTGTAGCAGTGGTAGCAATGTATGGATCCGTTCGATTTTTCGGCACTCTACCGTTCAAGGATTACATTATATTCTTACCATTAGCAACTCAATGCTTCACCATCACCTTGGCGTTATTCCCGACAGCGGCCAAACAACATAAACTCTCTTGCAAGGACAAGCGTCGTAGGATGCTCTTGTATGTTGCAGATATTGGGAGATGGCGGGAGGGGAAGGCAATTCTCAATTCATGGCGCCCTCTGCAGGTTAAACTGTACGGGTGCGCTGGTGTCACGCGGACAACTGCGATTTCGATAGTCAGTATTATTTTCTTGCAGTCCGCGACAATGCTAATTTACTACTAGAAATGTCATAGAACATTACTTTCTTATTTTCATTAGAGATATTTCTAATCATTCACCATTCTGCTTATTCAAAGCTTAATGACTTTAGTTAAGGCAACTTTAGTAAAGTCACAAGTTACCAAAGCGAACGTGAATTTATTATATTATTTTGTAAAATTATATTTAGTCGGTTAATCATAATGTGTATCTGTAGATTAGGGCTAATAATAAAAATTATCACACCAATAAAGCAGATGGCAATAATATTTATGTTCATATCATTTAATATGTAATATCAATGTATGCACTGCCGTTTAAATTGTAAAAATAAATAAATTTTCCTGCTCGCCATGTCAAACACACTCAGCTCATTTACATTTACACGTAATTATGGTTACGTACCAATTATTTAAACAACAAATTAATCCAAACTTGAACGTTACGTTTATTTAATTTCATCCCGACTTTATTCAAATAATAACTGTATGACTATAAAAATAATTATTTTGATTACACATCACTACCATTTTTACAACAAATTACCGGCCAATTGTATATAAACGAGATCCGAGCCTCTCATTACCAACAGTCAGGTCTCCACTTCTCTACAACAATAATCCCTATACAAGTTTAAAAAAAGTCATCATGGTCAGCAAAGTTTTACAAGTCACCATTTTCCTAGTAGTGTTTGCATGCTTAGCCCATGCATGCAAGGACGAAATGAAGGCTTGTAAGAAAAGCGACCAGTGCTGCAGTGGCTATTGCAGGAGATTTCCGCCATTTAGAAATGGCCTCTGCTTTGGACCTCCAATTAGAACAAGGAGGGATGTAATCGACGAGGATGCTGTGCAAGGTAAATTTTGTACAAAATTATTTCATTTTTCAAGGTCAGGAATATTACAAAGATTAATAAATTTTCGACTTGCTTTTTGAAAATTAGGTTCCGATGAGGATGATTTCATTGAAAATGAAGAGAACGACACTTTTGATGAGGACATCGAGGACCATGATTCGATAGTTATTCCTGTGACAACTTCAAGCCCCATTGGGAAGGTGGGTTTTGAAATTTTGCTAATAAAAATAATTTAATACAAGTTGTACTAATATTCTTTCAAAAATTGGTTGTAAGTTGTGTCCACATGGTAATTAATTTGTATTAAAAGTGTATTTATACAATTTCAGCAATGTGCGCGTACTGGAACCCCGTGCAATCCAAAATCCAACACTTGCTGCTCTGGCCGATGTGTTCAAAGGCGCCATGAAACAATCTCCCGTTGCGCTCGTCGGCGACGAAGTTGTGGCCGCTCTACAACTGCCAACCCAACTTTAACTCCAACAGCTTGAAGTTGAAGTGCCTTTAGTTAACAAAATTTAGGATGTTTGATTACCTAAATTTTAAGATTTATAAAATGTGATTAGAATGTTCGCTACAAAACAGAGCTGAAGTTAATAAATACGTTAGAAGTTTCCTGACAACCAAAATAATTTATTCACCCGATACAAATGCAAATATGCCCAAAGCTGGCGGAATACACTCTATGAATCGAATCAATACGTTTGGTTGACTGGCTTTCAAATACATATACGTATAAGCTTTAACAGCTTTGCATTACAAGGCGCATAAAAGTTCAATGACATCCTTTGTTGAAGCAGCAGGGTACGTTTCATTTCTTGCAGATTATTCGATTTTAGCAAACTAATTTTCAAAAAAATTGATGACGATAATTAAAATTTGTGGGAAGGCTGAAATAATATTGTCAGTTGCCCAAATTTTACAACTGGACCGAATTGTCTCAAATTGCGTCGACATTTTACAGGTCGATCAAATTGTCCAAAATACATGAATTTAGAAAACAGTTTTTAAAATTGTACTAATAAATATAAATTTAGACCAAATAACCCACAAAGTATTTTAAAAGCTAAAATTTTGTACAAATTCTACAAAGTGGCAAAATTTTACAATTTTTATCAAATTATTTAAAAAGTATTCATAGTTGTAGAGTAGTTTGACCAAAAGCTTGTTGTGAATTTATTTAGGTTTTTAAGCGGCTAGAGAAATACAAAATGTAAAATGGTTGTGGATTGAAAATTGCATTTCGAACGAATTAAAATTTACAAAAAATCATCATGTGCTAATCATCAATTCAGAGACGTCTTTGCATCAACGCACGGATTAACATTTTTTGTTGTGCACACCATATAGATAGTATTTACATGTAGACATTACTACATATGAAAATCAGTTCACGAGAATTTACTCATTCAGGATTACAATTTAAATCCCAGTTCTATTGTCAGCAGCAGTATAAAGGCATGTGTGATTTATTGTGAGTATATAAATGATTTGGTTATATAATTGTGATTTAAATTTTTGCGAACTGCATTTGTATAAATACAACTGCATAATATTATTTTATATTGCAATAATCTCGCTCACCGTCAGTGCATGCTGGCGTCGTTCAGCTCAATACAGTGTAACTCTTAACAACGGCACCAATTCGGCTGCGAAATTTAAGCGTTATTTAAGAAAGTGTTATTATCAGAGTCACAATTTAATACAAATTTTTAAATTTAAATTATTAAATAATTAATTTTTTTAAACTGAAAATCAAATTTTACAAGACACAATCTGCCGTTAGAGGATCTGCTCTTATAAAGAGGAACATTATAGCCAATTTTCACTGCATATGTAAGTATCAACGTCAGCATGACAAATAAATTATTACATATTTTCATCCTCCTCGCAGTGTTCGCATCTTTGACAAGCGCATGCATGGACGGATCTGGGGTTTGTAGGAAAAGCAGCGACTGCTGTAGTAACTTCTGTGCAAAATTTGTGC
>JAQGAK010005230.1:0-10596 GCA_034696945.1 Lipothrix lubbocki | reverse complement strand
ATTTTGTATTTGGTTTTGCATTTAATGTTTTATCTTGTTTTGTTTTTATTCTTGCATATTTATCTATGTGTTGTAGAAAATGCTTTCACACTATGTAGTATTCATTCGGTAAAGCAGAAGTAGACACATTTATTGCACTGTGAATTGAGAAAATCAAATGTAAAATTAATAGGTAATGTGTTAAAAAATAAAACATTTCTGAACCACCTGGATAGTGTTGACTTTCTGGAATTATATATGCCGAAGATACTTAGGTATGTCAAAAAATATTCAAAGGTTGGGAAAGAAAGGTGTGAAAAAACCTGCCATCAATATAGAACCACCAATGTTAATATGCATTTCAGGAGCATTTAATTTTAGATTCACTCCGGCACAATAATTTCTTAGATATCCGCCCCCCCCCCCCCACATCTGTATTTTTATGTGACTTTTACATTTTATTTCCTGACCGGATGGTATAAATAAAAGAGTAATTGGGGAAACCTGCGAACTCCAGGACTTGTCATAACGAATTTAAGCATTCAACAGGTGATACCGCCAAGCTCATTCACCATTCCGCTTGTAAAAATTCGGATTCGGACTATACATTAGAAAAGATTTTACATCATTTTTTCTTCAGAATTTCGAAAATTTACTACAGAGAAAGAATATTACTGTGGTGATTGTGAAATTATCTCTTTAATAAAATTGAGATGCTTCCCCGAACAGTACTGTCCACAAACATCCTCCATGTGCTGATTTGTCTGGGTAATTAAATCGTTTCATTCAATGTGGAATAAATACAATATTTTTATATACAAATTATCTTTAATTTATTTAATTTATTAAAAATATTAATGTTATTTACTTTATAATAATTTAACGTATGTATTACATATAGATATTAATCCCCACCTGTAAGTAATAATCGTTTTAGAATTTTATATTTATTTATTTGAATTAATAATATAATATACATATATTTATAAATTCTGCTTGATATTATTTGTAATAATGATTTTAATAAATATAATTAATTTCTTTAGGTCTAATGACTTCCGTTCTTTGCCGGCGCCAGCCAATGAAGATGGAGCACAATCACCATGACAGCATGGAGATGGAGGAAGAAAATACCGAGGCCATGATTAATTGCAGTGACCGGGGTCAACCCGTGTATGAACACAATCCGAATGATTGCTCCTCCTATTTTGTTTGCTCCGGGAAGTTCTACCTGCTTTTCCGGTGTCCCGGGGATTTATATTTCAACCGGGAGACCATTCAATGTGATTACCCGTATAATGTCAAATGTTCCGTCTGAAGTTTTGACTCTAAAATCATTATTATAGCGTGAATATAAATATGGAAACGTTTGTTAAGAAAATATGCACAGCTCAATCCTTTTTACACTTGGATTTGAAACATCATGAAATTTATTTTTTCTATTATTATTATTTCTTTGTATTAAATTTGTATTTATTTATTATTTGCATTTTTAATATTTATTATCATGGATTATATTTTATTTTAATTTTTATTTTATTCTAATATTTATTTTATTTGATTTTAATATTTAATACATATTATTTTGAATTTATATTATTTACTTATTTTAAAAATATGAAGATTTATAAAGAAATATGTAGAACGTTTCAAGCTATTTATTTGTATAAAAATTTTATACTGTGGGACATTTCCTTTCTATACTTATAAGTATGCATTACATTACTTAAAATTACACACTCTTTAGAAGAATAAAAGATTTCCAAGGCGAGTTTGTAAATGGAGTAAAAATAGAATTTATTTTGGTTTTGTAATAAAAAACAATAAATACACGGCGACTATTTATATAAGTACACAACACAATATAAGCGACGTATAATAAACCGTCAAAGGGATTATTTTGTCTCCATAAGAAAACCTTTTGTAATCCAATCTAAAAAAACATGACCAGGCTGCATTCTTTTATTATTTTGATACATACGGAATAGATCGTTGGAAATTAAGAATAAACCTTTCCTGGAAAAGCACAGCGCATTAAATTACATATACGTGGTCCACCTTTATGGAAAAATAACTATATTTATAGCCTTAGGAGCTCAAATATATATCGGGCTTATTGAGAAATATGAAGTATTTTTAAAATAATAAAAATTGACCTAAAGTATATTTAGTAAGCATTTAGGTAATAAGAAGAAACGTGTGTGTGTAAAAGTTTGTCCAGCAGTTGCTGTTGTCTGGAAAGTCCATAAAGCACAACAATAATCATATAATAAATTATTTTATTATATTAATTTTGTATTTGGTTGTTAAATTGCAATAGGAAAATACTATTGCAGCCATGTCAAACGTTTATTGCAGACTTGATCATAACCCTTTATATCGAAATAATTTTTTAAATACTTTAACTCCCAATAAGCATTTTAAAGTTTGCAGGAACATGTTTGTCTTGCTAATTATCTTTGTGACACTACATTCTTATTGTTTTGAGTTCCGGGGTTATTGTTTTTCCCCGCCGCTGTCATCTTCTTTGTTGCCTGAACGGGACGCGGAAGGAGCACACGATCATCAGCATGAACACGCTATTGAACACGACGAGCATTTAATGAATTTTTTAATTTCGTCCCTACCCGAATGTCCGAAAGCCTATGAGTTGTCCATCCATCATGTGAATTTAACGGAGCAACAGAAGCTTGAACCGAAACGACAACGAGGGAGCTTCAGTTTGTGTCGAATCCATGGAAAGGCGTTGTTAAGAGGTTTTTAAAATATTTATTTTTACAAATCCAGTAGTAAATTATCATTAAATTTTACTTTCTGAATTATTTTTTCATTAATGAACTAATTAAAATAAATAATAAAATCAACTTTTAAAAACTATTACAAATTTTGAAAAACTATTACAAATAATATTACAAATTTTAAAAAATATTACAAAATGTTCAAATTCTTTACAAAATTTCTCAAATTAAAAAATAATTGTTAACATTTAAAAAAACATGTTCAAATTTTAAAAAAATGTGTAAATTCTAGAAAATAATACAAATTAAAAAAAATACAACTAATTAAATGACTTATTCGTTTGAAAGATTAAAATAATTATGTAAATTTGCAGGATGCGGCAATTCCGGAGGCCCTTGTACCACCCCAGAAGATTATTGGCTATCAGTGCTTCCCTTTGACCCCGTGACCCTGACATTTTCAAACCCGACCAATGACTTGGAAAAGGAAACTGTGGAGGTGGAAGTGGAGGATTGTCATCCGGAGAGATGCTCCACCAATCAACTGATGGCCATTAATATGAAAAACCCCGTGGACTGTTCCTCCTTCTACATTTGCATTCTGGGACATCATTTCCTTCTCCAATGCCCCGTCGGACATCAATTCAGTGAGAAATATGGCGTCTGCATTGAGAACAAATATACCTTCTGCCAGTTAAATCCTCGGTGTGTCCAGTAAAAATTTGACTGTTGCCATTTACTTACAAAACATATTCAAAACACTCAAATAATCCCACTATGAAACATTGTTTTTCATATAATAATAACAATTTATTAAAATCTTTATAAAAATACTACAAAGAAATATTATTTTTCAAATGGTAATAATAGGACAATTAAATGTTATGTAAAATAATATTTATTTTACAAAATATTAACTTATTTGGTAAAAATCCAATGTTCGGTAAAAATGTGAAAAATTTATGAAGTTATATTAAAATCAATTTAATTAATTAAACAAGTCGTAAGAACATAGTCTGCTAAAATGTTTATGGTTTTCACGAGATTGTAAATAAGTTTTTTTTATAATAAATAAATTATTCTAATATTTAAATACTTTATAACTTATATTTCTTGTAAAATACTTCTATAGATTACTTTTTATAACATTATAGTTCATATCACGGTTATTAAATAATGTGCTTGTATCTTGTACGATTGTCTCCGACAATATTATTGACAATATTACAACATCCTTAAATAGTGTAATGAAAATCTCTCCAAATCTACAGATATATGCTTCTGTAATAAAATAAAATTTATTTGTTATTGTAAAACAATTTTTACTGTTAAATTATTTTAACCACAACAGGATTAACTTCACAAAGCATAATACATTATAGGAAATGCTGCCAATTTTTGGGAATAATAAAATAAAAATAATAATAATAGTTTTTGATAACAAGTGGACGAAAAAAATGATTTAATATCCTATTAAATGTTAAGGACTTTCACAGCTTTAGGTTTTATTTGGACACAATAATTAATAATTAACACTAAAAAATTAATTAAATAATACAATCATATAATTATAAAGCAAATAAGCAACTCGCTAAATAATTAAAATAGTTTTTAATAATAAACTTTAGTAAATAGTGCATTATGTAATAAATTAAAAACTAATTTAGCTAAATTATTAAATTAAAAATGAATCTAAAACAATCATCAGATAAATAATAAAAATAAATCATTAAATTAAAAATGAATTTAAAACAATCATCAAATAAATAATAAAAATAAATCATTAAATTAAAACAATCATCAAATAAATAATAAAAATAAATCATTAAATAAATAATAAAAATAAATCATTAAATACATAATAAAAATAAATCATTAAATAAATAATAAACAGGAATCATTAAATAAATAATAAACAGAAATTATTAAATAAATAATAAAAATAAATTATTAAATAAATAATAAAAATAAATGATTAAGTAAATTATAAAAATAAAAATATTTAATTAAAAAAATTAATACTAATTAAAAACCCTGCTGAAAAGTAACGGTGATAATTTATTGGCGAAAAACGCTTTTTGAGCATCGGTTCCTCAATGGGAACAGCTCTATTGGATGATTTAACTTCAAAGGAAATTTTTGCGGGATTTGCGAAAGCATGGAAGTCCAAATGCGGCAACAACAACGGCATGTGAACATGAGAAGAAGTCCGAGATATTAAGAAATAAACTCCTCAACTTCAATTAATAAATTCAGTTTTCACCTGTAATTTTTTAAAAAGAATTTTCTATTCTAATTTAATTTAAATTTATTATACAATTTTGTAAAAAATCCCTGATTTGTTACAATGAGTGAACTACGCAGAGGCTTAATAATTATTATTATGGATTTGTGGGAAAGTTAATGGAAAAATTAATTTGTTATTATTGAATCATCTTTCTTGTATATGGAAACTGAAATTTGGTTTTACATTTTGTAATAAATTGTAGTAGTCAACAAAAAATGTTTAAAGCGGTGATGTGTCAGGTCAGGCAGCAGCAAAGATTTCGTTCCACATACGTTAGATATGATGAATTTATTTCTTTTAGGCGGAATCAGGCCGAAAAGTCAATGCTTATACAGGTTGATATTTTATTAATTAATTAAGGTTATATAATGAATTTGTTGTATTTAAAATGTATTTGATTTTTTTTTGTATTAAGGCTAAGTATTTTGATGGATGTATTTAATTTGTACAGGTTAGTGGGAAGGGATCCTGCCAAGATTTACAGTCACATTTAGTAGTAAATTTTGGACAATTATCTGCAATCTACCATTATTCCATCCCGAAATCTCAACGGGTGGCCGGTGGCCCCGCATTAAGTCAGGCCCATTGGGTCATTGCGGAATTTGCGGATGGCAACATATTAGAGAAGGCCTTGGACGCTTGTAAATATTCTGAAGATGCCATACCTTTCAGATCACAATTATGTTCATTTAGTCCGAAAAAATCTAGGAGCAGTAAACAGAGGAAGACTACAGTGTCTTCGGATGATTCTATCATTTCGGAGAATCTAGGACAGAGAAGGTCTTCCACTAATGTAGATTATCCAGTCACGTTATCGGTAATTTGATTGACCTAAGCTTAACTAATTATTTTATATGAACTTAATCTAGTTTGATGTGATTGAACTGATGAGTATGAACTTAATTTTAATTCATATCATAGTCCCCCAAACATAAAACTGCCGGATGGCTTTTCCCAGGGAGACGTTAGACAGTATTAAAAAAAACGGCCGTCTGGTTTGAACCTAGTGATGATTGTTTTATACATTTTATTTGCTTTGCAGTTAAGCGAGCAGATGGAACGCCTACATTCAGAAATGCAAGTAACGGAAATAGGAATGCGATTAAGATTTTTGATTGTGCAACATTTGGAAAAATCGCTCAAAGGTTTTTTCCCAGCTGGTTGTATTCTTCCATTTGGATCTTCAGTCTGTGGAATCGGGAGCAATTCTGGAGACTTGGATCTTGTGTTGCTGAGAGACCAAGTTAGTCGTCATATTTTCATTATTCATAAACGTTGACAGCTAGTTTCATTTTGAGAATAACACAGGTTTATGTAAAAACCTATATTTTTTTATTTCCAGAGTGAGTTCTTCCCTCTAAAGGACACTAATCAAGATTCTCCACTATGTTTCATACCTACAATGGGATCAGTTGGTGGTGCTTCCGGTGCTCGTGCTCAAAACCAAAAGGCTTTACAAACCGTAGCGGAATTGTTATCTACATTTTGTCCAGGATATAGTGAAGTCAATCGAATTCTTGCAGCTCGTGTTCCTATTCTGCGGTTTAATTCTGACTATGCAGGAATGCAGTGTGACTTGTCCATGAGTAGCTCGTGAGTTTATATTTTAGAAAAACATTGGGCTATCATGTCATGGTTCAGTTTATTCCAATTCTAAACTTTTATTTTTCTCTAGCTCCGGTGTGTTCATGTCTGAATTAATATATATGATGGGATGCATTGATCATCGCTTTCAACCACTGGTTGTCTCCATTCGGGCTTGGGCGGCTGCCAGGAAGATTACTAATCCTCATCCAGGACCTTTTCCAACCAACTTTTTCTTTGTTCTACTCGTTATTAATTTCCTGCAACACAAAAGTATCTTGCCTACATGGGATGTTCTTTTTAACCACGCTGGTATGATCATTGATCATAAGTTAACTATAAATATCCTTGACAAGCAATCTGGCAATGCTTACAATAATGTCTTTGAACAATCTTATAATGCTAATTTTTTAAAAATTATTATTAGGCAAAGAAGACCATCGCGTAACTTCCGATGAAGTCGAGTGCACCTTTTTAAGGGATATGCATCAATTAAATAGATATTTTACCCCTCGGAATCCGGATCTATCCCTATCGGCCCTTCTCTACGAGTTTTTCGAATTTTATTCTAATTTTGACTTCACTACTAAAGGAATATCTCTCTTCACCGGTGGCTCTTCGAGTAAGCCATCAGCATCTGCTCTATATATTCAAAATCCCTTGGAGAGACATAGGAATGTGTCGATGAATGTATCCAAAGAACAAGTTGTTCGTTTACAAAGTAAGTTTTGTTTAAGCTAAACATCCTCCTCCTGTAACCCGAATAATTCTTCCTCTATACAAAATGAAGCATGGATGTATCCAGAAATTATTGAAAAATTAAAATGTTTTTGATTCTACATTTTACAGACGAATTCCGTAGCACAGTCTGGAAATTTGAGTCATTAGCTTCCTCGTCAGAACGTTCGGTGACCTTAATGGACCTTTACTCGTCTACTGAATCGAAACATAGTAAACCCGGTAGACGAGTCAGTGTAGCTGAAATATTTAAAGACTAATAAAAATGTATAATGTTTTTGTAAAGTTGTTGGTACTGTTTTGTATATGCCGAAATTATGCATTTTATTATAAGTAGAAAAGTGATTAATAAAAAAATATATTTATTCAACCAAGAAGCTGAATTTTAAATATGTTGTTGATACTTTAATGATGTTTAATGTTTATTGATGCTTATCATAATTTTAATCATAATTTTGATCCTGATAGTTTTTACTCCATAGCCGTTTGCCTTCAGAATCAGAATCCCCAGGACAAGCATAGATTCCCTTATGTACATGCAATGTGAATTGCCAGATACAGAATGAATATGTACGTTAATGAAAAAATGAGCGGCGGCGCTCAGGTTTACTTGCTGCTCCTAGATATATAATTTTTACAATGCAAACTTTCAGTCCTGGGAACATTTTATTATCCAGAGACCAACTCTCCAGTCTCCAGCACTTATACTTAAAAAATTAGAATTTCAACAAAATGTTAGAATAATGTAAGTTTATGTGCAAAATAATCAATTAGGACTAACAAATTATTAGAAGACTAAGCATATAAATTATATAGAATAGCAATAAAAAAAGCAATAAATCCGAAAGTGCCCGAACCAAATTGGTTACATTTAAATTTTTATATTTATATTAAATATATATAGGGTGTTTTTATATATTATTCCAATAAATTATTTATTTTAATTTACCTTAATTTTATTATTATTAAATTAGAATTTTATAGTGTGACAATATTGACATTAGGCGCATTTTGCTCCATTTATTTTACCAAACCCAATAACAGCAATAATATATATGTAAGTATAGGAAGTATCGTCATTACTACATGGAAGTTCCAGTGAATTCACATGACATGACCTTATGATGACAATGACAGCCTTATTATTATTATTATTATTGGTAAAGGACCCGGGAGTCTTCCTCGGAATTCAGACAATTTCCATCTAATTGGAGTGGTGAGGATTTTTAGTTTTATTTACAATTTGAAAGTTGCTCGTTTAAAATTAATTAAGTATTATTTAAAAATATAATTATTGATGCTGTCATTAATAATTATAAATAGGGCAGTGTAATTAAATTAAACACGGAATTACTTGCGGTTTTGTGTAATATTGAATCTAATAAATTTATGTAATTTGGAATACTTTATTTTATTTTTTTGGGTTTGATGAATGCATGTCGATTTTATTTTTGACCATGACAGTTACTAATAATTTGATTGATTGTTGTAATCCGTCTTTATTAGTTATAACAACGTCTAGAAGAATTGTAATATATAGATTATAATATGTGAGATATTCGCATTTTTCGAATGTTAGAGCTGATTAATATATTGTTAATGCATACTGACTTCATTGATACTTTTATTGACATTCTATTTTTGTATTAAACATTTAATTTGTGTGTACATTTTATTATTAATGTTTTTACTAATCTTACAATAAGTAGCTGATTCATATTATTTTAAAAGAATTTTGCTAGTCTAATCAAAGTATTTGCTATGTGTGAACTATTTTCGGAATGATTGCAAAATTGCAATAACTCTGATTTTTTTTTATTTCAGACTTAACTTGCTGTGAACAAGATGCTGAACCTAACAGGTCAAGATTTACAGCAAGCGTATGAAATGGAGAGGTCAAACCATCATCAGAACCAACACCAGCTGCTGTCAACGGAGCCGCATACTGTCCATCAGGTTCAGTTGATGACGGGTCATCAGCATTCGGAGTCTTTGGAAGATGGGGATGGTAGTGCTGGAATTCCTCTTCACGCAATTCATGATCCAATGACACAGCACACCATCACTCACACTATTCAGCTCCATTCAACACCGACACACTTGGTGGAAATATTAGTGTCTTCAACGCCTTCACATTTGACCGACTCCCCCGCACACAACTCTCTTGCTCAAGATACTGATCTCCAACAGTCCCTGACTACCTCTAATCAGGAAATCGTAAGTATTTCATGTGGCACTTGATGTTTAAAAAGACTAAAAAATACTAGTACATACGTAACCGTAAAAAATGAATGCATTATAATACTAGTACAAAGTAGGTAATATGTGTATTGTTTCAATACAGGTTCTTGTTACACATGAAATGAACGGAATTCAAGATAGTCAGCATAACTCTAACGGCCTTATGACAGTGGTTCCAGGACTGAAGCATGAGGAACTTCACGGAGAACGAGATTTAGGAAATTCTAAGTTAGTAGTTACTCTGGATGAAAACAAGCTGGACGGTGATCCCTACAAAGGCGTCGTGGAAGATAAAAAGGGTCATGATCTAAGGCCAAGGAGGAAGGCAGTGCAGTCCCAGCAATCCAGTTATAGTTTTGACTCGTCCGACTCGCTGAAGGTTGAAGACAGTCAAGATGACGATGGGGATGTTGCCGAAGTAGAAAACGCTTTAGAAGGCGATAGTAGCAACCAAGTAGATGACATTAGCGATAGCGACGATGGGGAAGGAACGGAAGTTAGAAAATGTGTAGTTTGTCTTCGCCAGCGTAGGTTCACCGAAGATATATATGATTCGCAGAAACAAGTATTTTATCACGTAGACATTCTCTTAGCGCATCTTAACATCCAAATAAAAAAACCACCCAAAAATACTAAATCAGTAAGCGTACTTTTTTAATGAAATTTCTTGAAATTCACCTTTAAGTGTAATAACAAAATATGTTGTTTTGAACTAGGCGAAAGGTCCTATAAATACCGGAATATGCCCCGAATGCATGGATCATCTGCAGCGCTGGCATATTTTCAACTGTGCAATAAGCAAGAGACATGAGACAGCTGGGGACGCTAGTAACGACAAGTTTATTAACGAGCCCATTCCATATGAATGTTTTGAAGCCAGAGTTTACCGCAATTATAAGAAAATGAGTAAAGGTTCGTGTCTGAATATTAATAATTTCAGTTGACGGTCTTGTCAGGGTAGTTGTATATAGGGTAGTGCTAATAAGCGCGCTAGTCCCTTTGCATGTGTAGTGACGTCACTCTGCGAAC
>JAQGAK010005229.1:0-10597 GCA_034696945.1 Lipothrix lubbocki | reverse complement strand
TAATAATAAATAATAATAAAAAAAATAAATAATAATAAAAAAATAATTAATAATAATAATAAATAATAATAAAAAAATAATTAATAATAATAATAAATAATAATAATAAATAATAATAAAAAAAATAAATAATAATAAAAAAATAATTAATAATAATAATAAATAATAATAAAAAAATAATTAATAATAATAATAAATAATAATAATAAATAATAATAAAAAAAATAAATAATAATAAAAAAATAATTAATAATAATAATAAATAATAATAAAAAAAATAATTAATAAGGAAAATGAATACGATTAATAATAATAATGAAATTGGTGCTAAAAATGTAGAAGACGATAACCAGGAGGAAGTTTAAGAATATAATGTGAAGCGGAAAGTATTCTTCTAATGTACATGGAATATCCTATCATTTATTACGATAACGACCGTCGAGATTATTTCTCATTGTACAGTTTATTTGCCGGGTACTTTAACCGGAGGAGTGAAAAATTCTTCTTAAAGGGAATTCCAACACCGTGAGTGCTGCCAGATTGAAACGGGAACCTGCTTTTTGTCTTCTTCTTTTTCTTCTTCTTCATCTTCTTCTACTTCTTCGACTGCTTCTTCTTCATCTTCTCAATGGTGTCGTGATTTTTTTTCTTCTTGCTTCGCATCGCCAGCTCCTGCTCGATCCATCGCCATATACAAATAAGTTCCTGGCTCCGATTCTTCGGGTTCCTTTTATTTTCTCTCTCTCTCTCTCTCCTTTTCCTCTGCAGCAGCAACTAAATTATATATCTTGTTTTATTATTGTTTTAAATATATTTCCCCTCTCGCTATTTTTGTCATCGAGAAACTAATTAAATGTCAGTGTAAATTCGGAGCGCTGCGGTTTTATTTAAAACTCCGTGTGTTTCTTCTTCTTTTGCTGGTCTGGCGATGGATTTGTTAACTTGAAAAAAATTATAGATCGAGAAAAAGAGACGGAGAGAAATGAACCGGAATTTTAATTAGATTTAATGAAAAGTCTATGCGTTCGGAGCATTCTAAATTCTAATCGATCAAAGTCTAAAACAAGGAATAAAAGGGGAGGAGGTGATATCAGCCTTAATTTATTTTAATTTAATTTAATTTGAATTTACACAATCAATTCAGGATATTTAAAAATATTTATTATTATTAGTGTGGGACATTTTTGGTGGATATTTCAGTGTTATAATCTCTCTTTCCGCGTACACTTTTTTTTAGTAAGAAATTTATTTTTAATTGTGCGGAGTTTACATTTTTGCACTCAACTCACGCTTTAAAAACAATAAGTTTCTGGTTTCCATTTTGACCTTGTGTGGCGATCTTTTATTATTACTGCGGATCCCGTCTCCCGACCTCAGTCAATAAAGGAAGGTCAAGGTTAGCATAATATTTGTATTGGACGAGGTGAGTACAGAAAGTTTCAAAGTTCCCGGTTACTTCCATTTTATCCTTTAGTATATACTGCAATTCAGTGTTGGAAAAATAATTTTTAAATTGAAAAATTAAATATTTTTTAAAATTATAAATTTTAATTTAAAAATTAAACATTTTTTGAAAATTACAAATTAAACCTTTTTCTCAAAATGACAAATAAAACAATTTGTAAATTTTAAGAATTACATAATTTTAAACATTTGGTTTAAGAAATAATTATTATTGTTTATGTTAAAAATAATTTTGGTTGATTTTTTAAGTCCTAATTTTTACTTGAATGTTACAGCTCTACCACTCTGATTATTTAAAAGTGGTGCGAACAATATTGGATATTATGGAGACTGAACGGAGCAACCGACTGATTATTACTGTGATTATATTTAATATGGTAGGACATATGATAATTGTACGGATAGCTTTAAAATAAATTTTCTTTGCAATAAATTGTATTTTTTTAAATTATAATTACTGCAAATTAATTTTGTTTTACATTCCAAGCTTTTAGCCGTAGCACTTCTGGTGTACATTTTCAATGTCCTCATTTTCTACACTGCAAGTGACTTGGTGGGTAGTCCGGATACGGATGAATACGGAAAACCTGTGGCTGTAAATAATACCAGGAATACTATTTGTAAGCTGTTGTACTTACCTTAAAATTGTAAACTATACATTCACACTGACACTAACATAAGCATCACTTTTCCTATAATCATGTAGAATATTACACGTCGTAATTTTGTTATATAGGTATTACATTATTGCTCACAATTTTTATTAGTAGACTTTGTGAGGAGTCACCTCATAATAATACATAATTAGCATAGCATGTTTACGAGGAGGTGACTCCTCACACACTTCATTGTGGTTAAAATGAAATCAATAAATTATGAATTATTTTTACGATCAATATTGAATATGTGTTCAAATATGTATCTGTACTATCCATAGGGTGGCCGGTGAGAGTAAGCATTGCTTTGATAGCGTTCGCTTTAATCAACATTCAGCTAACGGTGGACTTACTTCTTATTAAGGTATTTATTTTTGTATTTATTTTTGTATTTATTTTTGTATTTATTTTTGTATTTATTTGTGTATTTATTTGTGTATTGATTTGTGTATTGATTGGTGTACTTATTTTTGTATTAACATTTTTAGAATTTTAAATTGTTTTATTATTTTACATGAATAATTTGGATGTGAAAGAAACCAAACTACAAACGATGGGAAATGTCCGTATTTATTGAATTTTAATGTATTTGTATGATTTATGTATACATGGAAATCAATTCATAAAAGATAAATTTGTCATTAGTTCACCATTTTCGATACAACGTGATTAGGGGATTCAAGAGCAGCGCAAACATTCTGCCCTAGCTCTTTGCAAATCGTTGCCTTCAGGTCTTTCAAGGCAGCGGACATTTTCTGAGAGGTGTAAGCTTCATTAATGACCACCCAGGGAACTTGAGTCAGCGCGGGTTTCAATCGATCCGTTTTCATTCCAAGTGTATCCAAATACTCCGTACCGGATCGGCCATGGGCACAGTCATAAATCGGAGAGAAATTGAAACCTAAATCCCGGGCGCAAGTCTCTTCTTGCTTTTCCTTGTAATAGCGCTGGTTCGCCATGCAATGGATGAATTTGAGCGACTCGTCCTTTTTAAGCATTTTCAGTGCGCAGGCGTGGACCTTGTCTAAATAGCATTCCTTTACCCCGTGCAAGCATTTGAATGTCTTTCCTGAAGACGTGTCCGTTGTCTGTTAAAAAACCAAAAAAAAAAATTTTTCTTAATTTTTTTACATACTTTTTAAAAAATTCTAGTTATAAAATATTCCTAGTTTTTAGGAAAATTTAACTTACGAACGCCGTGCCATACGGGACCAATTCCAATTTAATGAATCTGCCCAGCGGTGACGTCATCACTGGGTACAACTGATTCTTGATGAATTTCTTCGAATACGGACATAGGGAATCGTAATAGAGCGACAGTTGGACCTTTTGAGGGTTGATTTGGATCATTTGCTACATAAAAAATTGTCAAAAAATTTAATTTCGGATTTTTTTTTTAATTTGTTTAATGTTAGAAATTTTTGTAATTTTTAAAATTTTTTAAATTGTTTAATTTTTGAAATTTTTGAAATTTTTAAAATTTTTTATTTTGAAATTTTTGAAATTTAAAATTTTTTTAATTGCAAAATTTAGTTAAATTTGCTAAAATTATATTTCTAGCGATATTTCTTCCCGCAAAGTCATTTTAAACGTCCCAAAATGTTTACCCTTTTGCCCCAAGTTAGCTGAAGATAAACGACGGAAATCGCCAGGAATAGGATTTTCATGATGAAATTTAATTCTTTTAGGCTTAAAAAATAATTCAAACTAAAAAAATTCAAAACGTAAAATGAAGGCAAGTGCAGTAAATGTTGCTATTATAACAATCAGCAGCAGAATAATAATTAATAATTTAAAAGAAATTATTTTCACTTCTTAAAAACAATTTGATACTTTAAGCTTTGTAAATTGTGTACTTATGACTGATTGTTTTAATAATTTAGGGGCCACTCCATAAATAAAAAGCAAGGATTGAAAGAAATCATCGATTGTAATGTGACCATTGTATTGTTTTATTGCTTGAGAAAATAAATAATTATTTTTTGTATTCTATGACGCGAGCATTTCAATCATCTCAACATATTTAGCGTACTTATTTAGTAATTATATATGTGTAAGTATAGTCGGTGAAGATGCAAAGGACGCTATCTCTATATGTGAACCTAACAGCAAGATAAGCTATCCAATTTCAATTCCGTGCAGGATAGGATACCTTGCATTTAAAATTATTGTGGATATCCCACTTTGCAGCCATGTGTACATGTGTGGGAGCAAATGGAAATAGCCTGGTTTGCATCTCCACTCCACTGATGAATATGCAGACCAATGTATTTTTTAGGGTGTGTAATATAACAGTAGTGGTATGAGTTGATTTGCAATGTAAATTTATTTAGGATGCTGTCCACATTAAGTACACAAGTTAAGTTCTAACGGGACATTGTTTGTATGGCATTTTATTGACTCTCATGTTATAATATTTGTAATTCCATGCATTTATATTAGAAGATACACACATGGGCGCAGTTGTAAAATTTCTTATGGCCTGCCAGGCTCTGAGGTCCAAATACTCATGACAGATTATGTTCCATCCAAAAGATGCGTTACAATTTTCACGATTACACTGAACTCTCGCTATCAGAGAACGCTATAAATCACCAAAATCATTCTCCTATATAGGAATTCTCTTATAGAGAGAGCTAGTATGCATTTAACTATGTATGATATATGGTCCCAAAGGATCTCTTACAGAGGGAATTCTCTTATATGGAGATCTCTTATAGCGAGAGTCCTGTGTAATTACTAGGGCTGGGACCACTTCGCGTTTTTGGCCCTAAAAATTTAGCAAAATTACAGTAAATTTTTCGCGGTACTTCGCAAAATTACAATTAATTTTTCGTGGTATTTCGCGAAATTGATGACGAAATTTCGCGGTTTTTCGCGATTTTTATCCTCAGTTTCTCAATTTTCTGTTTATTTGGCTTTATTTTGCGGTTTTTAACATCATTTACCCGGTTATTTTCAATTTCGAGCAAGTTTTAATACCAGAAGTAGATAAAAATAATTTAGGAATTTATTTTTCTTGCGAAAATTGACGTTTTTGTGCAATAAATTCCAAAAAAAGTTGT
Organism: Lipothrix lubbocki; assembly: GCA_034696945.1. Lineage (NCBI taxonomy): Eukaryota > Metazoa > Arthropoda > Collembola > Symphypleona > Sminthuridae > Lipothrix > Lipothrix lubbocki. The sequence goes on along the minus strand of JAQGAK010005229.1, from coordinate 5,412 downwards.
TGGACCTCAAATTTCGCAGGATTTCGTGAAAGTTTTGTACATTTCGCAATAATTCGCGTTTTTACACCATTTTTCGCGCAGTTCGCGTTTTTCGCGATTTTCAAATTTTATTTTTATGGTTTTGAGATGTTCAGATGCCCAATCAAACAATTTACCTAGCTGGGAATACTCTATTATGAATTTTTAATTTTATCGTGTTTTTCGCGATTTTCCAGCCCAATTAATTATATTTGCCTCTTCAGCGACAATATTTATTACATCACTAAATTTATGGGCCAAAAGGGTGACACAATGTAACCATACCAGTTCGCATAATTCAATGAAAGATAAATCCTTACACCTATCCTCACCATATTGTATTTAATATGTGTCTAATTATAATGAATAATTATACACAAGTATGTCATCAAATGTAAACGTTCCATAAATAAAAGTTATAATTTATCCTTATATTTAATTAACGCTGAATCAAGGAATAGAAAATAGAAACGTGTCCGTAGGAATAGTTTTTAAATTTATTATGGAAACGAAACTGAATTGCAACGCCGTTTTTACTAATAGAATCAATACCTTACGATACCAGCTAAGTTTCAAATTTTTTTGATACTTATTATGTGTTTAGTAATTAATTTAGTTTTGACCGTGACGGAAGGTTTTTGAACATTTAACGTCGTCGATGTCCTAGGGACCGCGCGGAATATGGTGTTTTAAGTTCTAAATTCAGTGGCAACTTTATTGTACCATTTCGTCTTCTGTAATTTGGAACGATTGTGGTAAGACTTTGTATTTCATACATATATGTATTTATAAGGTTAAGATAAGGTTTCCAACAGGGTTTAGTATAGATAAAACCATGTGGAACAGGTCCAAAATTATATTAAATTGAAAATTTCCAAATTTAAATAGAACAATTTATTAAGACAAAGTAATTAACCACGCGCACCAAGTTTCTAGTAATATTTTAAATTTATTTCAAAATAGTCAATTATATGAAACAAATGTAGGAAACTAAATCAAAATTTTATAAACGGATATAGACAATATGTTTATATTGTACATAGTACATGTATAATTTGGTCGTTGGTACAAACTAATTCGGAAAGGTTTGGTTATATGGAAGAAACAGAACTATATAACAAAAATAATGAATCTTGGAATCAACGTCCACCTAAAAGTTTGACCGCTGTTCCGATAATGCCATCTACCACATCACTAACAGTTCCCCCGACTCCGCCATTCAGAGCATTGTTAACTGTTTGAGCCGGGCCCGAAGTGAGCGTAGCATTCAGACCAAGTGTATTCAGAAGGCTCGTTGCAAGCGTCACATTTAGATTTCCTAGACCAAGGGTGCCCAGAAGTGTAGAAAGTAGACTTGTCGTATGCCCTAAACTGCCTCCATCAATTCCTCCAAGACTGTTGCAATTAAGGAGTCCGGGAAGACAGCACGTCAATAACAAAAGCCCAATGATGGTTGCCAAAGTTAGAGAGGTTAGGGTGGAAATGAGCCCATCGAAAAAGCCCGAACCTCCCCCACTCATGCTAGAACCCCCGCAACAACAGGAAGTTTGTTGAACACAACAGCAAGGATTAACCGTGTTGGCTGTATTGGCAAAAACAAAAACGTTTACTATTAATCGATTTTTTTTTACTTGTAATGCAAGTTGGTTAACGTTTTGCAATGTTTAAGTAACAGATATTCATCAAGAAAAGGAATTTTAATAGACAAATTCTTACTTGGTGGTACTGTAACATTTGCTGGTGGTATGGTAACATTTGCTGGTGGTATGGTAACATTTGCTGGTGGTATGGTAACATTTGCTGGTGGTATGGTAATATTTGCTGGTGGAACGGTGTCATTTGTACAAGGTACAGTTATATTTGTTGGTGGTGCGGTAACATTCGTAGATGGTATAGTCACATTTGTTGATGGTACCGTGATATTTGTTAGTGGTACGGTAACATTTGCTGGTGGCAACGTGGTATTGGTTTGTGGTACTATATGAAAACAAAAAAAACAATAAAACGACTTTAAAATTAGCTGCAGAAACTCCCTTCCGGTTTGGGGACATTTTACTCAAAGTGTAAAAATAAATTTTAAAAAACACTAAATTTGTAAACTCTTACCTGTAACCGTCACATTGTCGCAATCTGCGGGAGGAATCGCAGGTGTGGGGTTCCAATTAGCCCTTGTTCCAGGGATGATTCCGGAACAGTAAACTGTTCCGAGTATCAGTAAGAATTTCTTCATCCCGATAGTCAAAACCAATATGTATTAGGATAAAAAGCTTGACGAAATAAAGTTTCTTGATGTCTACGTTATGGGACACTCTGTAAGAATGGTGTGATATCGATTCGCAACCAGTATTTATTCAAACCTAATTTCCAATTACTACACGCTTTACAAACAAATTTAGTAGATTTCTGCGCCGTTGTCATTAAAGATTTTTTTGACGCACTGGGGATTTTAGTCCAGTTAAATGTGAAGTCTTCATTCGTAATTACCGTGATAATCACAAACACGAGTTTCAATGTTTCAACATCCATACCGCTTTAATCGTTTTGCAAGTGTACAGGTGGTTTATCATAAGAATTTTCGTGTTTATCGACGTGAAATGATCGACACGCAAGGTCGTACAATTGTGCGTAGTAGATTCCAAAACGATATTTCAAAGTCCAAGGCTACCATAATAACCTTGCTATAATTACATGGAAACCATAGCTTCTCTTTGTGATTCAGAACAATTTGAACAATCTCCACGTGAATCTCATTATGTATCTCTCGTAGAGTACATATGTGCTTACGATTAAAGTTAACGATCGAACTAGACAAAGGCCCTTACCTACCATTTTATTTTCCTGAATATTTTCAAGACAGTACATAAGAAATTTTTATTAAAAGAAACATTTACTTGTCAGAGAAAAATTGATTGAAAATTTTTTAATTGTAAAAATTAGTTTGATGTAGCCTAGCTGTAAGTTAAATTTTGCTTGAAAGATCCCATATTTCCGCTACAAATTGTACTTTCCAATTGTCAATTTGTACTTATTTTCTGGAAGAAGTTGTAGATTTCTAATACAATTCACACGATGATTCCTAAAAAAGCCTAGTTCATTCAAATACTTTACATTTATTCCTGGGTTTACTTATGTAATTAGACCGCATTGACTATGTAATACGTTTTTTAAATAACAATTTTACAATTTTGAAATTGTATTTTAAAAAAAATAATTTTGTACACACTCCTTCCCCCTTTCAATGCTGTGTACAGGACGCGCAAGCAATAAACTATCGCGAGGTGTGATTTTTATTTCACAATTTTGACTATATGTAGAATGCCGTGCTTGCATTATAATTATTGCAAATAAAAAATAAGCAAACCATCAAAAATTAAATAAATTTTATACAGTCCTTTAATTTTTTTCAAAAATTACATTAGTAATTAGGATAATAATAATATTATTCTTAATTATTCCAAATATCGTATTATATATATGTTTTAATTAGTAATAATTAAATAAAATTATTGCCCACAATTTTGAAATTTCCGTTTCGAAATCATGCATACAATTTTATGTTAATTTGGAATTTGAGTAAAGAATGCGGCAATACAAAACTCCTAAATTCTGTATTTTCTTCAAATTTTAATAAATTTAAAGTAATTACAATTTACAAAATTTTAATTCTCAAAAGTGGAAATAGTGAAAGCTCTCCCATATTTGCATCTCCGATAAATTAATCCATCTTTGCAAAACAGGTGGGTATCGAAAAATGAATTATTGATGGGAACTATTTAAACGAAATGAATTGTATTTATTAAAGAATAGTAATAAATTTTACAAACTTTTTATAATCATAGGCTCATCATGTTACTTCAATTAATCAGTTACAGACCATAGTACATAATATAATTAAAAACAATATAGGTAAAGCATTATAGTGATAATTTGGAGATTTAGTCAAATCAAGCTTACAGTTTCTTGTTAATTTTAAATTGTGAATGACAGTAAAAGTCAATACCACACACGCATCTAAAATTATGTGATTTGGAAAAGAAAATTGAAGCAAATGCTTAGAGAGCTTAGAGGTTAAGATTAGGTTTAAGAAGAGCTAGAATGTCGGGAAGGTCAAGATCGAGATAGTCAAGTAATCCAGTGCAGTCACCACTTGAGCATCCACTCGATCCACCACCAACAAGGCAACACAAAAGGCAAAGAAGTCCTAAAGTGAGGGCTAAAACAAGTGCGAGCGTTACAGATGTCAGCCCACTCAAGACGCTCAGATCGTCTCCTCCGGAACCGCCGCAGCATCAGTTACCACAGGCTTCTAAAGTTATGATAATTGAAATTACGTAATCAGTAATTTCAGACTTATTCTGAAAGGAAAATAACTGAATTTTTTGGAGAACCCCGAAAATAGCCAAAACTGATAGTTTGTATCCAAATAGACCCATTTATGCGACAAAAAGATTTTTTTTCAATGTCCATGTATTTAAATGGAAGCACCACAGGCCTTTGAAGGGGCTCCAGGGATTTGCGGATAGGGACTAAACAACTCGGCCAATTTACGTAACCAGGGATTAAAATGAACTGAAATTAAATTCTCTAGAGGGAACTTTGCGGGTTTTCTTGAAATTTGCATTCCTTCTTATTAAAATGTGTAATTTAGTGCTCAAAATGTAGGTTTTTCAACACTACAAGCTAAACTGGCAACCCAGCACAAGTGATACATTTATTTTCAAATTAAGCACAAAAATTACCCTAGAATCAACACATTTAAAATTTTTATTTACTATACCGTTCGTCAGGGAAAATTGAAAATACAAAAAATGTGCGAAAAGTCTAATTGCGTGAGTTTCTATAAATTAATATTAATCACGCAATTAGACTTTTTGCACATTTTTTGGAAACATTGAAAAAAAATTCTTTTTTTGCATAAATGGATCTGTTCGGATGCAAACTATCAGTTTTGACTATTTTCGGGGTTCTCCAAAAAATTCAGTTATTTTTCTTTCAGAATAAGTCGGAAATTACTGACTATGTCCTGGGATTTTCCACAGCTAAAGATCCTTTAGTATAAGAAATGTAAAACTATTCACCACAGTCGGTTGTAGGGGAAGTCAGATAACATGGGTCTGGTTGGTTTTCCGGTGCCAGAGTTTTACATAGCTCGTAATGTATATTTAACGGCAATTTGTTAAGCAAATATCTCTGGAACGGGTCCAGTGTTCGGGGCGACTTTTTCCATGATTGGATTTTATCAGTATCTATAGAATGCATGATCGATAAAAATCCCAGAACCCGATGGAAGTTACGGTTTATTCCGCCTTTTGGGTTTTATAGCATATTTAAATATACCGGGGATAACTGAAACATCAGATTTTTTAGAATTTTGTGATACTGACTTGAAGACAT
>JAQGAK010005228.1:0-10598 GCA_034696945.1 Lipothrix lubbocki | reverse complement strand
TAAATGAGGCGGTTTTAAACTTCATCAGTTCTGGATTCACTATCATTTCTTGTGCCCATTCCAACACAGGCAAGCCTTGAGAAATCTAAAACGAATTCCAAAAATAAATAGAATTAGTATCAAATTATCTACTCTGTGGATGTAAATCGAGCATTGTTAAAAACTTACATTGTAATAAACGTCTTCATGGAGAAATCCGATAGGTGTAGTACGAAAAAATGCGTCGATAGATGAATAAAACACGGTGTAATCCCCAGTATTATTTACTAATACGTTAACAAACCCACGATTTTTAATTAAAAACTCATCCATGAAACTGTGCAAGGCCTCGTCACATAATTTCTTGTACCTTGGGCATGGTTTGGTGCACTGGAGATACTAAAAGAGTGTTGACAATTTGGTTAGAAAACAACAAACTAAAATGTTAGTCGACATTTGAATATTTGACATAAAAAGTTCAGGCCACTTCCAAACCAATAATCTGGGTCACCTTATCCAGCTGTGTCGGAATACTCCGAACTGGAATTGGATTAGTAGGCGGGATTTTTGTAGTATTGCCTTGGAAAAATCCATGGGAGAGTAGCATTGAGCTCATAATGGTTCGATCTTTGGCCGATGAGATAAATTCCACTTGTTGATTGTCGAACTTTTCTTTCACCAAGTGCGAATACCTTTCTCTAAGGAAACCGCCAAGGTGGTAAACCTGCGATTTACCCTTCTGCAAAATTTCAAAATCGAAGGCCAACGAGCATTTAAAAAATGCAATTTCAAACTGGCAGGATTGATTATTTAAGCAAGTACTTGTTATAAAGTATTTGATAGTAAGTCTGTGTGTACCTCTAAAAGCCCACCACTTGAGCTACTCAAGATGTGATCCGGCGCACGTTCCCCATGGCGCATTAGCTTGTAATAAACAAAATGACGGGTAAGAATATTTTTGTGTTAGTTTATTGTTGAACATGTGATTATCAGTAACAATGCATGCGACGACAGCAATTGATATAATAAATAATACAAATTAAAACAAATAATGACAGTAAATACATAATAAAAAATCATAAATTATAATTAATTAGTCAATTGGATATTTACAATTTGAACAGCGCGGAGCGATTGAGGCACGGTTAGCACTTCATGATTTAAGAAATTACAAAATAAAAATAATAGGAAACAAAAATGTATTCCAGATATCATGGCTGAATATGCTGAGTATTACGTACTAGACTATTTCAAAGTATTGCCACTGCATAAATCAATTGTCAAGACTTTACTGAATGTAAAGGTGAATGAGTTCATTCCTGATGTTTTTAAAGTTTCTCTAACATATTTTGCGCTTGTATTGTAAACAAGATATGATAAATTTCAAATGTCACCGTGACCTAGTTGAGATTCTAGCGATAAATTATGCCTTTAGTATTTGTTAACTATGTCACTAATTTAAACAAAAACAATCCTTGGAAGTAATATTATATCATTGTGCAGATAAGAAGGAGATTGCAAACTTGACGAAATGAAGGTAACCTTTATTGATATAATTTTAATAAGGAAATATAGAGTCAGAACTTCAGTGTTTATATCAGAGCGATTTTAGTGATATTTAATATTTTTAATTTTAAAAGCCGTCAGTCTGCAATCTATTAATGAACTCATTTCAAGTACACAAGTCGTTTTTAGCACATTCCATATTTGCCATGTATTTAAATGGAGGCGTAGACAATTCATTATACAAATCGGAAATTATTGAAAGAAACCGACCGAATCCCGAGATCTTGGATTTCAATCGGAGATAAGCAGACAATCTTAAATGATGTTCTAACTATCTAAACTGGTTTTTAAGTTTTACATGTTTTGAATTGCTTCTTAGTAAAATTGACAATTTTGACCTTTACAAATGTTTTTTAGTCATACAAGCTAAAACAGCGACCAAGCCCAAACATATGCAACATTTTTTGCGAATTCATCATTTAGTTTTTTATAATGGACATTAACAAAAACCGAAAAGCTTAAACATTTTTAAAAGAGTTGAGAATTGTTGTTTTTATGTTTATTTCCGTGTTCCAGTACTAGGCAATAAATACGTTGAAATAGTACTTGTTAAATACTAATTATTACTGAATATTTAATACTTTTTAAAAATTATTTGTTTTGCATAAAGCTTCGTAGTCATAGGGAATCACATCTTGGAAACTCGTCCTGAATTGTCTTAACGAACAGGGATCCTTGCATTTGGGAACTGGAATGCGATGAGGGGGAACACTTGTATTGTTCCGGTACCAAAACTGTTATTTTTCATTCAAAATGTGCATAATTTTTTTAAAAAAAATAAATTGTTGAACATACTTACATTTGAAATTCAGATTTCTGACATTATTATTTTATTCTCAGACCTGCAAAAAAACTTCACCACCGAGATTAGCTCCATCTTCATGCAACTCGACCATCAATGTAGCACCGGTAGGGGGCCACCAAGGATTATCCTTGTCCCAAATCCCGAGCGTGTACATTAGAGTGTGCATATTCCTATCCTGACCCATATAAAATTTCATTTTTGAGCATTGCTGCTCAAAATTGTCTACCATGAGCTTTATGAATGGACCATTGTAAAGTGTTTGCATCTCCGGAGTTCCAATTGTGTTCCTAAACATCAACGACTTTATGACTAGCAGCTCCGGATTTGTCATGATCTCTTGCGCCCAATCTTCGACAGGAAGTCCCACGGAATTCTTAATTAAGATAATATTCATAATAAAGTCGTATGTGTATTCATTATTAATTTTTATTAATAAAAATATAATTCAAAAGTATGTATCTGTATAATCGTAAAGTCCAACTCACGTTGTAAAAGACATCTTCTTGGAGCAAAGCAATAGATGAGGCGCGCGTAAAGCCATCAACGAGTTTATTGAACACCTTGTTGTCCCCGGTTTTATTTGCATATGTGCTAACAAATTGGTAGTTTTTGGCAATGAATTTGTCGGCGAAATCCTTAAAGACCTCGTCGGATAATTTACTGTACTTTGGACATGCTTTGGTACATTGGAGGTACTAAATAAGTTGGAACAAATAACCATTGATTTATAGCATTAACAAACAATATTTAAAATAGCTTTTAGCAAAAGAAATAATGTTTTAATTGTTTATGATAATTGTGTAAAATGTTAAGAGATTATTTAAATTAAAGCGTGTAAGTAAAAGTAAAGTAGAAATGATAATAATTATAATAATTATTAGAAATGACAAATATCTCGAACTTTGTCCAGTTCACTTGGGATACTCCGAACGGGAAACGGCTTAGATGCCACCCGAGTTGAAGAATCATTTCCAGGATAAAACCCGTGTGCTAACAGGATAGAGCTCATAATATTCCGGTCTTTGTCCGAACTGATAAATTTCACCTCTTGGGCGTCGAACTTGTCTTTCACCCATGTAGAATACCTTTCTCTGAGGTAGAGTCCAAGGTTGTACATCTCCAGCTTACCTCTCTATAGTAATTATGTATATTCCCAAAATAATTTGGATTTATTCCATTTTAAAATTCTTTGAAATGTGAATGATTTTTTTTCTGAATATATTTAAATGATCGATTTATTTGTGCATTCCTTTGTTTTGTTATTATAATTTTTGCTATTGGAATTATTCCAGTTTACCTATAGTTAAATACACAGTAATCACTATTTGAGGTGCAAGGTGGATTATCTCTATTTTTATTAAATGCAAGATGGGCTATCCATATCCACCATCACATTGCTGCCAAGTAGGCTACCTCCAATATCACAAATTACAAATCATTGCAATCTAAAATTTATTGAAATCCCAGGATATTAAAAATAACATTTAATAAATAAGGTTTACCCAATTTGGCTTTAGAAATAATCGTGGCTAACTCAACTTCAATTTTTGTAAACTGAGATAGTCCACCTTGCAACTGAAGTAGCAATTAGTATGTATATTGATCGTGCTTACATCAGTAAGAGCGCCCGTTGACGTTTGCATAGCATGATCGGGTATGCGATCTCCATGTCTCATTAACTGTTGCAAATTAAAATGAACTTCTTTTAATCATTTCTTTATGTAATAACTTATATAAATGTCAGTAGTGCACTAAACTGAAAAGTCTGTACATGAAAACAAGCTTTTTATGTTAAAATATGACTAATTGTAATATAGGAGAGCACAACTTACAATCTGAACAGCTCGTAACGTTTGAGGAACGGCCAAACTTGTATGCAGGAAAAAAGAAAATATAATTATTACTATTACTGTTAATTGTGGCACGAAGATCATGATTTGGAGTTTTACTGTGGCCGTACAGGTACAAAATAAATTATTAAATCTTACTTTTATTAAACTTTACCCTGACACGGTGCTTTGTAGATACAAGTACTTATAATTATAACTACAACAGGTTTAATTAATGTACATACAAAGATTGCGATAGATATTACTTTATCACTCAATGTTATCTAACAAAATTTCGTTCAATCTCATATGCAAATAATCTATGTATGTATGTGCATCATCTACACTGCATTTTGTATCTGTCTGTGCAAACTATATAATAATGGTGATTATTATTATTATCTAACGCGAGATTAATAAGAGCTGACCTTGCATAATAAACAATGAAATGTTTAAATTTGATTAAATAATGTTATTTTATTAGCATGTACAATAAATATTAATTCAATAGTAAATAATTACATATCAAAGCAATTCAGTGTAGAAAGTCTTTTATACTAAATTTAAGCAAAATTAACTTAAATTAATTTAAAAGCGAGCTTAAATTTTACAAAGTAATTCGTAGTCATCAGGAATAACATCTTTGAAATTGGTTTTGAAAGATTTTAAATAGCAAGGAGCCGGACAGTTCGGAACGAGCAGAGGCTGTGGTGGGACGCTTGTATTATTACGGTACCAAAACTGTAAAAATCATTGCAAATAAATCCTCCAGGTAATTAAATTTAAATGAGTGTACTTAATCGTTCACTACTAATATGTACATATCTTGTACATTATACAAGTGTTGAATTTTTCTACCTCCAAGAAAGATTCGCCGCTGAGACTCTCTTCATGCAACTCGATCAGTAATGATGAGCCCGACGGCGGCAACCACGGATCGCTTTTATCCCAAATACCAAGTGTGGACAACAGTGTGAACATGTTTCTATCATGACCAGTAAAAAATGTTATTTTGGAACTCCGGTCTTCAAACTTCTCAAGCATCAGCTTCAAAAATGGACCATTGTAAAACATTTGCATTTCCCGAGTAGCAATTGAGCTAGTGAACATAGTCGTCTTGACATCGAGCAGATCTGGATTGGTTATTAACTCCTGCGCCCAGTCGACTGCAGGAAGTCCATGGGAAATCTTTAAAGGTGAAATGATAAGTAGTTTTTTAAAAGTACAATTAAATTGTCACCGCTACCAAAGCAAATGCAAAACACAATAATTAAATAGTGCCACTGTGAATATTGCTAAAAGAACTCACGTTGTAAATCACGTTTTCATGAAGCAAAACAACTGGCGTCATGCGAGTAAACCCGTCCAGAGATCTATTGAAAGGTATATTGTCACCGGTCTTATTAGCATAAAACTCCATAAAGCGAGCATTTTTTGCACAAAACTTATTGGCAAAGTCATTGAAGGCCTGGTCCATTAAGACGGTGTACTTCGGACATGGCTTCGTACATTGTAAATACTAAAATTTAAGAATCATTGCAAAAAATTGAAATGATTTAACGTTGTGCTTAAGTACCTGCATCGATAATTTGTAACGCAATACAATTAATTAAAATAATAAAACAGTAATAAAAATTAATTTACCTTGTCTAGTTCACCAGGAACACTCCGAACGGGATAGAGCTTCGAAGTAACAGTTTTATGCGTACCATCATTTCTATACTGAAACCCATGGGACAATAAGATGGCGCTCATGATCGTCCTGTCCTGGTCTGACGAAAGGAATTCCACCTCATTAAAATCAAGCGCACCATTCATCCATGATGTGTATCTTTCCCTGAGATAAATTCCAAGGTCGTGCATTTCCCGCTTACCTCTCTATAGTAATTAAATTTTTAAAAAATTCAGAATTATTACCTACTAAAATTCTTTGCACTTATTTAACAATGATTTTGTCAATTTCACACCTCAGTAAGCGCACTATTCATCATCCACCCAGGCATGCGATCTCCATGTCGCAGTAGCTATATTAATAGATTATCTCAAATTCATTTAAATTTCAATTAATTTTAATGACATGTTAATAATATAATAATAATATCTACTATTGAACTTCTGTGATATAAAAGTTTAACGCGTTCAAAAATATATAGAGAGCATGTATTTACTGACGATTAATGCCGAAATAATTTTGGGTTCAAAAATACTTACAATCTGAACAGCTCGTAAAGATTGAGGAGCGGCGGATATTCTATGATCGATGAACGTACAATAATAAAATAAAATAATAAAAATTAAATCCAGTTTGAAATTCATGATTTCGGCCACTTCGGTTCTGTCGGTGTGCCGGTTCAGTGCTTAAAATATGTAATCCAGTGGATAATTTGTGATGTGAACAACTATCTGTTTAAATTAAAGTAATACATATCTCTTTTCGTCTACCTAATTATCTAAATAGGAATGTCACCGTAAATTCAAGTATTTGCAAACGTCAAAATACATACATAAAATGATAATACATAGTACATAATATGTGTTACACAAAGTCGAAACTATATCTGTACTTTTCAATTTATCTTGATTTTGCTGACGTTTACTGGAAGTTTATCATTTTGTATTTAGTTTTATCGTCAGACTTTATCGGTAAGTAATCAAGTATGTCTTTAGTGTTTTTAAATTTGCTTTAATTATAAATCATTGATAAGTGCTAATAGTAGTATCTATTGACTTTGCGCGTGTATGAATTATCTGATATCGTAATAGGTAACGTAAGATAAGATTTTCCCCGGATCTCATCGTTACTCGATTGGGAGTAATAATTTTAGCCAGGAAAATTCACAACGGAATTAGAAAAATGCATTGAATACTGTATACGTTTGTCAGTACTTTTGATCAATTGTCTAGGACTGCCAAAGATATTTATAATAATTATAACGAATAAAATAATCAAACAGGTAGAGATGCATATAAAATATATCATATTTACCTTATTATGTATGAGTTATTGGCCCATTTTTATAAAAATACATAATAAAATATATGCTATAAACTTTTTTTTATTTTTCGTCACACTACCGTCAAAATTCGCATGTTTAATTAATACGTCATTGTAATTGTAGAAACCAATCATTTCATTTCGTCATGGCAAAATTTTATATTCGGCAATGTCATGGTCTAAAAATAAAAATAACTGTGCATAAAATTTCCATTCCAAGATTGTTCACGAATTAGCGAGGAAATGGTCGCATCGTAGTAAAAATCTTGTTTGAGTAATTAGTGTGACACCACAATTTGCTTACAATTAGTTGCATAAAATATTTTTATAACTACTTTTCACGTATGAAAATATCGTTTTGGGGTTTTCCTCCAGGATGTGGATTACGTCTGCGAGGAAATTGTCATAATGGCAAAATGTTATGTGATTCGCACAACGCAATTTTCCTTATTCACGCAAGTTCAACTTCCAAGAATCCCAACTCTAAACTATAACTTTGCAAGGAAAACCCTAGAAATAAATACTAATGTTCACTTATGTATACAAGCTCAAGAGAATCAATGCATTCAGTAAGTTTTAAGATAATATTTGTAGCGGTGGCCGAACAATGATAACTTTTGATCTTAACTCCACGTCATGTATTTGCTTAACTATGTATGCACGTTGTATCAATGCTTGAATCACAGTAAACAAACTTGGACAGCTATGTAAATAAATGTAAAATTAGCAACTCTGTCACCTCTATAGATGTGGGTATTATATAGCAAGGGATTTTGTTTACAATTATGCACAGCAGGACATGGCTAATACTTTAAAAGTAGTAAAGTCAGTTCTGCAAAAGTGTTTACTTACTAAATACTTTGTGCGTCATGTATTTGCAAATGACAGATTCGGGATCGGGGACAAACATCGCCTCCAGTATAAATATTGACTTAAAAAGACTCAACAGTCAAGTCAAAAAATCAGTTTACTTACGACGCTTGACAAGTGCTGGAGTTCTTGAAACACCTTATATTCATTTTATTAATTTCTATTGCTAAATAAAATAAATAATTTATTTTTGAACTATTATTATTTTAAAATGTTGGGAAAATTCTTGGTGAGTTTTAGGATTTCCTTTTGAATTCAGTCGTTCCGTTTGTGACGGAATTTAATTGTCAATCTTTAATTATTCACGATATTAATTCACATTTTTTCCTTTTGAAATACATTTTTTATTTTCAGATTGTATGTTTGGCTATGGTTGTTGCTGTCGAGTGCCAGCAGCGCTGGAGGTCGAATTTCGCCTCCGGAGGATCCCAAGGCGGAAACCGACCCGGTTTTGGGGGTTCTCAAGGAGGCAATAATCCCGGCTTTGGAAGCGGCGGTTCACAGGGTGGAAATAGACCTGGTTATGGAAATAGCGGATCGCAAGGGGGAAACAGACCTGGATATGGAAGCAGTGGATCACAAGGTGGTAACAATCCTGGTTTTGGCGGATCACAAGGTGGAAACAGACCTGGATTTGGAAGCGGCAGTGGTTCTCAAGGTGGAAACAATCCAGGTTTCGGTGGATCACAAGGTGGCAACAATCCTGGTTTCGGAAGTGGCGGTTCTCAAGGTGGAAACAAACCCGGATTTGGAAGTGGAGGTTCCCAAGGTGGAAATAACAGACCAGGATTCGGCAGTGGTGGCTCTCAAGGAGGAAACAATCCCGGTCCCAGCTTTGGAAGCGGTGGATCGCAAGGTGGAAACAATCCTGGCAATGGTGGCAGGCCAGGATTCGGTGCCTCCCAGGGTGGCAACGGACGTAATTTTAGGTATTGAAGAAGTGTCAATACAATAATGCAATAAGTATTTAATACACGTTTCTATCATTACTAGTTAATACAGATATAAGCTTTAAATTGTTTATTTAATTGAACAAATTACAGACCAAAGTTGACAGACATATTTTAATTTATTATAATTACTCCTAAATAAACTGAGAGAAATGTAATAAGAAACAACTGAATTATTTTATGAATCAAGTTGACATTGTTTTTCATAATCATACGGCAATATATTCTTAAATCTGTATTTAAAATCCTTAAGAAAGCATGGTGAACCGCATTTTGGAATCGGTAATAGTTTTGGTGAACTGCATGTATTGTTACGGTACCATATCTGCAATAGTTACGAAGCAAATAAATTAACATATCGAAAATTGATGCTTTCAACAATATAATATTGTAAATAATTATAATTATAATTACCTCCAAAAAAGTCCCTTCACCGACGGACGTATCTTCGTGCATTTCGAACATTAATGAAGCTCCCGTAGGAGGAAGTATTATATCCATTAAATCCCAAATTTCTAACGTCAGCATCAAAGTGTACATATTACGGTCATGACCCATTGAAAAAGTTAGCTGTGGGCCATTCGGAAAAGCTTCGAGACTGTCAAGAAGCATCTTAAGATATGGTCCGTTATGAAGTAATTGCTTAACAAGAGTGTCCACATATCCCTTATTTATATCTCCTCGAAAGCCGTAGAGATCGGGATTGGAACTGACTTCGTTGGTCCAGTCCGGTAGAGGAAATCCATGACTGATCTGTTTAAATAATAACAGTAAATTACAAGAAATATATTTATAAAATATAACAAAATTAAAAATAATTTTAAAACATTTATAACTAAATCATTCAACTATAAATTACATTACAGATTACAGCTCAAAATTCGTAATTACGTTATATTCCACTTCCTCCAAAAATGAATTAAAGCCCACCATTCTATCCCAACCTGGGTAAGATTCGTTAAAAACAATGACTTGCCCGCTGTCTTGAACAAATCTATCTACAAATATTTTATTTCTTTCCACGAATTTGTTAAAGAATCGAGTGTTGCTTTCTTCCACAAGTATATCATATTTTACACATGGTTTGCTCAACTGAAAGAACTACAATACAAATAAATATTCATTTCTTGTCATTAAATAAATATTTTCTATGGCTTACATGTAACTTTTTAAATATTCATACATAAATATGACAGAATGACAGAATTAATTTTAAATACTGAATTGTAAAAATGATGGTGGCCTTAGTACTTTGTCTTTCTCCGCCGGAATGCTTCGGACCGGGATAGGTTCAAAAGTAAAATTATTATTGTCGGTCTTGAATTCATTGTAAAATCCACGCGCAAGTAATAATGCACTGACAATATTCCTATCAGCGTCCGAAGTTAAGAATGTAACTTCACTGCTGTAGTAACTGTTACTGACAAAGTTCCCATAACGCTGTCTGATATAAAGTCCGAGCTGGTACATTTGGTTTTTTCCGTTCTTAAATAAATTAAAATATTGAATTATATTTCAAAAGAATGTATTATAATAAATATAAAATATCTTTTCATAAAAAAATTATATTATGTTCTCAAAAGTACTTCAGTAAGCTGACCACG
>JAQGAK010005227.1:0-10599 GCA_034696945.1 Lipothrix lubbocki | reverse complement strand
AATGATGGTGGTTATAACATCTTGCAGTTAAGAAATTTGGAGTTATAACATCTTGCACCTCGAGGAGCGATATGTATATAGTATACATAGAGTATATATAGTGCAAGTATTTACTAAAGCAGTGTAATAACGAGTAATTGCAAAACATAAAGTAATGGATTATGACATTATACATATGTACTTTAAATTCGATTTAATTTGTAATAAATTATTTTGAACAATGTTCAACACTGGTATTTTTTGAAATTGTTTTTATTGCTAGAACGGTAAATTTACTCTGCGCCAAGAATTCCCGCACTCACGGATTGCTGGAGCTGGAACATGATAATGAAGTACGTCAACACAGTTTGGCCAACCTAGAAGTAATTACAAAAAGTTACCTATATATTTTAAATGCAATAATTATATAAAGTTGTAGTAACATTTGAGGGGGGGAGAGTAATAAATTTTAAGTTAATTCAACATTGAGTAACCGAACTTACAGCAGGAATCAAGCTGTGGTTGATGTCAAAAAAATCTATAGCAGTCAATTTCCATCGCCAGCTTTTGAACATTCTGAACGCTTGACTGACCTACGAATAATAATTTATTTTTGTTTTAATACAGTAATACATACAAAAATTCGAAATTTTTTTGAATAATAATTTAACAGCAACATTTTTTTAAATGTACGCATTTTGGAATGCTAACTTTGTAATTTAATAAAGTGAAAATTACTTCAGTTCTTGAAAACATTTTATTCTGAGCGTAGGTATTAATAAGTCGGTCTCTCCGGTGAAGAATCTAGAATAGAGAAGGTTTTAAGTTGAATTAAAATGAAAGTGGCATGATGACCGCTCTATAAAATATTGCTGGAAAACATAATTAGTGCGTTATTTTAAGCTTTTAAATTAATTAAATAACTTATTTTATATTGCGTGCTCTATTTTGAAGTTTCATCAAATCAAGCACCGTTTTCGAAATATGCTGGCCAAACGTCGCCAGGACCAAAATACCGAAAGCGATCCCAGTCCGGAATAAATAGACACCTATTTTCCCTACCATTGAGACGTTATAACCGTCTAAAAATTTGTTGATTACAAGTTGATGTAGTCCATGAACTGTCATTACTGCTGAATACACACTCACGGGCAGACAATACGGACCGACGATTGTGGAGAACCGATCGAAATTCTCCTTTAAATCCGCAAATTCTTGGACTAATTCACTCACTGAACAGTTATTCCGACAGATCTTGGGCTCTATTGCTTTGTTTATAATTATATCAGTATCCGTTGAATTTGAAGAGTTAAATGTATTCAGAAGACCTTCCAACCGTAAAAACAAAGACGCATGTGCATCAAGCAGCGCATGACCAACCGTAACTATAAATAGTAGTGCATACGGCAAGCAAAAAGTTTGAAGCATTTCCGATATAAATACTGCGAATCTATTTATGACTTCGTTTTTGGGTAGCAAACTTGATCTCTGAACGTAGTAAGAATAATTACTGTCGAAGAGATCGGCCGGGAAATAATACACTGTACAACCTACAATCCGAAGTGCGGCGCTGAACAAGGCTAAGCCAAGTGTAAACTGATACATTCGATTTTTACGAATGTCAGCTAGATGGATCACTTGGTTTTTATTGGAAATAGTCTGAACGTACGAAATCAAATCGAACATATTTCGACTATAAATAAAGCACGTGACTCTTATAAGAAACTCAAGGAACATTTCCGATGTGTAGACCAAGATGGAGGTAACTGTCTCCCCAATACCCATTTTATTCCCTTTGTTTAGTGCGCCCGGATCATAAATCAAATCGTGCCATTGAACAATTGAGAAGCAAATTACTAATATTTGCAAAATCTTCAACGGATGTTGGTTACAACGAAACCGTTTAAGGTTTTCAAACGGGTAGCACAAGCTAAGTTTTCCAAACAGAACTGCAAATCGCACATGGTCTTTCATTTTAAGGATAAAATTTGCGTCCGTATGTATGTATCTATTTGTAATAATCAAATTTTAAATGTAAACAGAGCTAAAGCCAACGAACCAAAGCCTGAGCATTTAAACAACTATTGTACAAATCAAAATGACTGCTCTGTTACGTAAAAAGGTCAATTTTGTGGATATTTTAAACATAATTTGTCTATAGTAGAAATTAACATCTTATATTAGTGAACATGAAGATAACTATAATAAAATAATTTGACTTGCGAAGAATTTTAAAGAGTTAGGACATGTTCACTATATTTGATCGGAATGGCATGAAATGATATCGACCGGATTATGAAGTAGGTTGCACAATTACTTTGTACCAAAGTTTGTCAATATACCAGAGCAGATCCCAAGTGATTACACTAAATGTCTATAATAGTTATGTCATTTGGAAAGATTCTTGGGGTATACAATTGTAACGTTAGACAAACAATAATGTAATTTTGTAGCCAAGGCGTTTGTTATTGTCAACAAGCCGGTAACTATAAACGTTTTTTCGTCAAAGTTTTAAATAGCTATACATACAGCATTACAGCATGTAGAAATTCGTTTACATGCATATTGTACTTACTTACAATTAGACAACTCAGTCGTTAAAATGTTTATTAAATTTTTATTAAATGACTACCTAAAAGTCCAATTCTCGTCACGGAGAAAATTAATTGCATCCATCCTATTTGGATTGACTAACATTTGCGGCGTTTTTTTTAAATTTAAATTTCCTGTGTTGTACATTAAGTGTTTTACATTAGAATATCCACCTCAAAATGTATATATCAATTTAAAAAAATAAGCGGATTTGGAAATACAAAATGTTAGAAATAGCTCAAACTAAGTCAACCAAAGTGAAATGTTATTAAATTGCACATTTAAAATAATTGGCAAATAAT
Organism: Lipothrix lubbocki; assembly: GCA_034696945.1. Classification (NCBI taxonomy): domain Eukaryota; kingdom Metazoa; phylum Arthropoda; class Collembola; order Symphypleona; family Sminthuridae; genus Lipothrix; species Lipothrix lubbocki. Next base: position 7,726 of record JAQGAK010005227.1, on the reverse strand, counting down.
GGAATGGTTAACTACGCGAGCAAATGTTTTTTTATAATTTTACAAGCAATTTTAATACATTAAAGTAATGTCCAATTACTACGTAAAATGATAAAAGTATGTTAGTATCAATTTGGTACATGTTGAAACAATGTCATATAACAGTTGCCAGTTTCACAGCAAAAGTTTTCAGGAGCTAAATCGGTCTCTCCGTGTTCATAACATATTTTCATTGCAATCGATTTGAAATAATCACTACAATAAAAAAAACTCTTTATAGCAGCACCTTGTGAAGCTACAAAATTTGACCGTTATAAAGAAGTGTTCTTATAAAAGTCAAATATTTGTGTAAATTTAGTCTTAAGGCAGAAAACTGCTGCGGTTATAGCGAATCCACATTGTTTACTACTTTTGAAGAAATTCAAACAGTGAAAATCACGACGTCATCAGTAATGGCGCCAAAATTAGCGTTGATTTTAAAACGTTTGTACCTAGAATGTATTTAAGCTATATATAAGAACTAGCTTTAAGCCCGTGCTCTGCACGGGCAAACACTGATTGGTCGTTAAATGTTGTATTATGTATGGTGCGATCATTGGAAATGTTAGAGATATGGCGCGAGCATTTGAAATCTTACAGAGATGGTGAATATAGGTGAGGATCCTACAAAAATCTCGTCATGGAATAAATATTAGTTTTTCAATATATTTGAGAAAGCATTTTAAAATAATGTATTAAAGTGTTTACAATAAATGAATGAATTTATTTTAATTTATAGTTTTACTTTTTATAAATGTTTGAAATCGTTATTTTCTGAAATCTACTCGGTCTCAAGAACTCCGGTGCTCGCGGATTGCTGGAGCTGGAACATGATAATGAAGTACGTCAACACAGTTTGGCCAAGCTAGAAGTACATAATATGGAATGACCTTTACATTGAAAATATCTGAAATTGCATAAAACGTTGTAAACGTGAATAACATTTTCGGGGATAACATTTACATTTTTACATTCTGCATTGAATAACAGACTACAGGTAAAACTTACCACAGGAATCAAACCATGATGTATGTCAAAAAAATCCATAGCAGTTAACTTCCACCGCCAGGTTTTGAACATTCGAAAAGCCTTACTGACCTGTGCCGGCAATAAATGAATTTGTATTTGAATACATATTAAGTTAATCTTAAAATAACGAAAGTTACCTTTATTTTCGAAAACTTCTCATTCTGAGTGGTGTAAGTATTGACAAGCCGATCTCTTCGGTGGAGAATCTAAAATATTATGTAATATTTGATTATAAAATTGCGTGACACATTTATTGTCAGAAATACTAGGATGTTTTGATTTCAATAATTTATATATTAAAGAATGCCAATAATTAATTGTATATCTATTCAAAGATTCGTTTAAATACACACCATTTTAGAAATATGCTGGCCAAACATCGCGAGAACCAAAACACTAGAAGCGATTCCAGTTCGCATTAAATGAAGACTGGTCATCCTACCAATAGAGATGTTCAAACCGTATTTATTGCTGAAAATTTGATGTAGTCCGTGAACTGTAATCACTAATGAGTACACAGTTACGGCTAGACAATAAGATCCGACGATTTTGGAAAATCGATCGAAATTCTCTTTTAAATCCATAAATTCTTGGATCAATCCGTCCACAGAACATTTATTTTGAAAGATTTTGTGATCAACGCCGCCTTCCTTAATGGTTAAATCAATGTCCGTTGAATCTAAAGAATTAGAACTCTTGAAATGGCCTTCCAACCGCAAAAACACTGATGCGTGCGCGTCAAGTAGCGCATGACCAACCGTAACGACAAAAAATAAGGCATATGGTAAACAAAAACTTTGAAACATTTGCAATAGAAATACTGCCGATCTATTCAGGATTTCGTTCTCGGGAAATACACTTAGACGCAGAGGGGTGTACAAATTTCTATGGTCGAAGACATCAGCCGGGAAATAAAACACTGCAGAACCTACAATCCGGAGTGCGGCGCTAACCATGGTTAAGCCTAGTGTGATTCGATACATTCGATTCTTTTGACTATCCAATTGAACGCTATTCTGAATCATCATTTTATTTTTATCAGAAATAGTAACAACGTACGAAATCAAGTCGAAAATATCCTTTCTGTAAACAAAACACGGGACTCTGATAAGAAGCTCAGTGAAAACTTCAGACGTGTAGACCAAGATGGAAGTAACTTTTTCCCCGATACCTAATTTCCACGATTTGCTTGGTGCTCGGGGATGCAAAAGCATATCGTACCATAAAACTATTGAGAAGAAACTGATTAATGTTTGTAATATTTTCAATGGATTTTGGTTATAACGAAAAAATTTAATATTTTCAAACGGGTAACACAAGCTAAATTTTCCAAATTGAATTGCAAATTGTACATAATTTTGCATTTTGTGGGGACGACAATAGCGTTATTATAATGAACAACTTTTGAATGTGGAAACAACATGTAATATTTACAATATCGTTACATCACTTCGTTAATGAACATCATAACAATATTATACAACTAGTTATTGTGTCTTAAGAATGGAGGAAGTGCGTTATTAGTTCCTCGGCATGGCATGAAATTATATTGGAGGGATTATGATCTGTGTATGCAGGTAGGTTGTTCAAATATTTAGTACTCAAATATCCGTAGGAGCAGCATTTGCAATTACGCTAAAAGTCTAAAGATTGTTAGGAAAGATTCTTTCAAGATTAAATTATAATGTAAAGCAAACATTATTACAGTGCATTACTAATCAAGGAATTATTTATTTTCGTCAACAGGCTGGTCATTACAAACGTTTGTTTTGTAATGACCCATTAAGCTATATCAGTATATACTTATCATTGAGAGCTCAGTTCCGGTTCAATGGATGTCGTGTGTGATGCGCTTGAACATCCCTATACATTTCCATTGATTTTTGAAATGGTTAATCAGCTAAACCGACAGAAAATTCTAATGCTAAAAAGTCACTCATGCGTTTATATTGCGTATAGTTTTAAATGGCCATCCTGTGTTAAAATATGCTTGCAAGGAGACTTTTTGAACCCCTTGTTGGATCAGTATCAAAACTCTGCTTGAGCTGGAACATGACCAGGAAGTATGTCATGACGATTTGTCCAACCTGAAATAGTTAAATGGTGATTAGTGTACAGCTAAAATTATTATCCTGCTTTGCTTCATCTAATTTAGTTAAATTTTAGCACATAAATGTTCCATGATTTATCAATTCCCGGCAACTTACAGCAGGAATTAAGCCATGCCCAATGTTAAAATAGTCCACAGCGGTAAGCTTCCATTTCCAACTCTTAAACATATGAACTACTTTCTGCACCTATTTGAATATTAAAATATAGAAAGATTAACCCAATCAACATGAACAAAAAAATTGCCCTTACGTTTTTCTAAGCATAATGTTTTAGTAAATTTAAGATCAGCTGTGTAAACGAATGATTTAGAAAAAAATTACATCGTTGTAAATGTCTCTAATACCTCATGGCAATTGGACTTCCTGCTTCGGGTGTATGAATTCACAAGTTCATCTCGCTTGTTCTGGATCTAGAAGATTGCCAAACGTTTTGTTATTGACTTTGTCTTTTACTATTTGAAAAATAAACTATTTAGGAAAATAATCTTATTTTATTTTATTAAAATTATGAAAACAAATTTTTTAAACACCTCCTTCGACATGTGCTCCCCAAATCTCGCCAGGACAATTAATGCCATGAAAGTGCCCGTGCGCATGAAATACACCCCAATTTTACTGACTTTGCTGTAGGACGACATAGCGACAGTTTTCCCAGTACTAGCATGCAGGCTATGGATTGTAATTAAGGTGGAGTACACGGTGACAGCACAGGAATAGAGTCCAGCGATTTTAGAAAATCTACCAAACTGATGTTTCAAATCCATGAAATCTTGCATATGCTTGCTTAGCTCATCGTGGTAAGTGACGAAATAGCAAGTCTTTTGCCAGTTCTCAGCGCTTGGATTTAAATAGTGCATCAAATTGGAAAAGACGGCGTCATGCTGCTGCAAGAGCTGATCCCCAATAATGACGACAAAGAGCAGTGCATATGGAACGCAAACGTTTTGGGCCATGTTGATGATAAATAGTGTGATTCGATTTATCATGACGTCATTTGGTAAAAATAGGGAATAGAATGAACGGCTTTCTAAGAAGTCCATCGTCAAGTGGAATGCTATTCCGCCGAAGAGTCGCAAGGCCGTGCTTAGAATGGCAGCAAGGATTACGAGTCGGCATGAGGATTTCCTAGGAACTCTTAGCCAACTTTTGGCCCCGTTTGATTTCGAATACGACACTAATTCTAGTATAGTTTTGCCGTAGGCCAAGCAAATCAACCGAATTAGAAAGTCTACAAGTGTGTCAGATGCGTACACCATTACGTGGGTAATTTTTTCCGTCACCCCTATTTTTTCGTAGCTGATGGGAGTTCTTGAATTTAATAGGGCGTCGAGACAAAAGGATAATGAATAAATCATAAACATGTAGGAAAACAATTTAAGTGGATGGAACCATTTCCTTTGGTGCTGTGTCCAGGATTCAAGAGGGTAGCAGAGACTAAACTTCCCAAAGATGGTTAAACATTGCAGGTATAGTATTTGCATTGTTTCAGAACTTTGGATATAAAATTTTGTGTATGTAACAATGTTCGAAGACAGTTTAAATAACAAAGTTACTCCTATACAATTGTCTCCCAACTGTTGCATAAATATAATTTGAGCACCTTTGGCTTCAACAATAGTTTAAAATGTCATTTATTTTTTAATTTCAAAAATTGCACTTATATGGTAAATAAATCAGTAATTATGTAAACAAGTTAGGTTTGCCAAGTGGAGGGAAATTCAAATTCTAGTAATGGCTCTACTTCAAAAATCCTATACAATTATGATTAGCACATTTGTTTAGTGATGCTCGGAATTATTGTGCATATTACCCACGTCATTCAGGGAAGAATGAATCTGCAGCATTACAATCACGTAAGTTAGTACTGTTCCGACTAACTAAAACCAACAAATTAAAAGATGGAGCATAAAAATATAATATTCAAAAATATTGAAGCAGTATATATGCTAGTTTAAAAACATCATAATTTATTTGAATATTATTCAAAAGACGTTACCATAGAAACCAAGCCATGATTAATGTCGAAAAAATCTACCGCAGTTAGTTTCCATTTCCAGCAGATCATCATGCGGTACACTTGGTGAATCTATATTTGTATGAAAAAATCTTACAGTGTAAATATTGCTTAAATTATTACCATTGGTTTTACTTTTACAATTTGTTGTATTTATTTAAAAATTTTACTTTAATACTCGCTTCGTAATTGTACCCTTGGTCATCTTGAATTGTAAAGGAGTTTAATAAAATCTCCCGTTCGCAATTAATCTGTAAAAAAAATTTCCATTATTTTGAATATTATCATATATACGATATACATACAAATTGTATACGGATAATCTTACTTTATTAAACAGGTGCCTCCCGAAGCCCGCAATTATAAACAAAATACACATTTGCGTCCCGCGCGTTAAATAAATTCCGACTTTAATCCAAAAATTGTAGTTCAATCCCCGCATAACCAAATCCACCTTGACCAGGCGATGGAGGCTGTGAATCGTTGAAATGGTGCCGTGTATAGTTATCCCGAGGCAATACAATCCCGCGATATTTCCAAACCTTGTGAAATTTTTCTTCAAATTTATAAATTCTTTACCAATTTTCTTCATCTGGTTAGCATTGTGTGGAAAATTGCAGTAATTCAACGACCGACAATTATTATCCCAGCCCTTGGAGTATTTAATATTATAATTCTCTTGGGATTCTAAAGATTTCCCAAATTTCACTAACAAGTCTCCATGAATCTTCACCATTAACTGACCGATGAAAACCACGAACATTAAGGCATACGGTATCCAAAAAATATCAAAAATCTCTATAATTCCTAAAGCAAATTTGAGTGCTAAGCCCAGAGAAAAATTGTGAATATAGACGTCTGTAATTATATGAAGGGGAATGTGGACCAGGATTGCACCAATTGCACGGAATATCGAAATTACTAATGTTAACATAACCCACGGATTTAAAGAAGATTTAGATTTATTTTCAAGTGAAGAAGGCATTGTTGACAGTTGTGTATACAAGAACGATAGTAATTCCACGATATCATTTTTGTACCAAAGAGTTGCGGACCGAATAAGAACCTGCGTCGACATTTCCGACACCCGAACCATGAGCTGAGTAATTTTATCCGAAAGCGGCATATTGTATAATTCAATTTCAGCAACTGGATTGAACGTTATGTCGAAGCAAAATGCTACGGTCAGTATCAAAAGTATGATTTGAATAATCGCGGGATGGAAAATGTACGGAAACCTCTTAAGGCGCGTTTCTACTGGGTAATACAACAAACCTTTCCCTACTAGCACAACCGTTTTCAACAATTTCGCGTCGTCCATCCTGTTTCTTTTTGGTAACTTATCCGTTATTTCGTGAAGTAACAACTAATTTCGTAGGATTTTAAAAAGAGAAATATTATTGAAATATATAGAAGAAAATAGAATTTCACGGATGCGTTTTAATTCAATAAAGTGATTTAATAAATGTACAAGGTACAATATAATCACTTCCATAAATGTTATTTTTCGGACCAATCACAATAGCCATGTTGTTGCTATTACATAAATTTTATTTGAGTTGAATTAATTTGAACCAATTTTCGTAATGGAATGGATGTCGCTTCCGTTCCGTTCTGACGTTACAACTTGGACTGAAATATTGTTACAAAAAAATAATTATTATTGGTTTTTGTTCCTTTTTCTGGTCTTCTTCTCATTTATTTGTCAAAGTAATAATTTTAGAATAAAGTAATAAATTACTAGTACTTACTTCAATATGAATTGCCACAACCAAGTTCTCATCCGTGTTGGAAATGTAAATATTGGCCTCCCCATTCGAGTCCACGTTTATACTTTTCCCAGAACAATTTCCATTGTAAACATTCCCAGATATCACATCACAATACGTTCCAGCTGGCAGACATGTCTTTAATTCAATATAACAGCGTTGATGAAATTAAATTTGTACAATATGCACACATTTTGCGTCAAATAAAGTTTAATTTGTACTATAAGTAATTTACCTTTAACTTTTGATCAAGTGCGAAGTTTTCGTTATTAAAGGCAATAAAACCTCGATTGCCTCTGCAGAAGGAAATTTGACTATTTCCATTGTCCCACCATTCATGAACTTGTGTGTCTGTATTTTTTTGTTTTCAGAGGTAGAAATCAGTTAAGAGAATTCTTTCTTTAAAACAATTATATGATGTGACAAATTTAATTTTTTTATTTTAATTTAATTTAAATAATACTAATAATAATTTTATTTTAAATTTTAATATTAATCCCTTACCCCCAACAACGTTTCCAAACTCTGCCATGTTGAAAATCTCTCTCCAACGGTGCTCACATCTGGTTGACAGATTTGAAAGTTTAACCAAATTAAATAATTACATAATAGAATAAATCAAATGGGTAGTTTATGAAAAACAATTCAATATTTATTATAATGATTATTAATTATATAATAATTTTGGAAAAAATCATTCATTAAACACTTACACCCATCCACCTCCGCAGCTTAAATCTTCGTTAAATACAACGTCGTTAGTTTCTCCGTTAGTGTTTGGTGGG
>JAQGAK010005226.1:0-10602 GCA_034696945.1 Lipothrix lubbocki | reverse complement strand
TTTACCCAGCTGGGAATACTCTATTATGAATTTTTAATTTTATCGTGTTTTTCGCGATTTCCCAGCCCTAATAATAAAATAAAGTTCTAGCACGGCTGCTCCACGTCCATAATTTATTACCAATTTTAGTTTAGCAGCTGGAAAAATTGACAGCTGCAGGAGTTGTTCTTCGAATAGTAAAAAAAACTCTTTCGTATCTTCTTTATCCATATTCAGTGTAAATTTAATTTTAGTATAATTTCACTCATCAAACCATTCATTGTACAACTGCTCCTATACCAAAATCAAACGTATAATTTACTATATTTGCAGAAAATTTTTTGAAGCGAAGCATTGAAAATGAAAGGAATATTTCTGTTCTCGGTCCTAATTTCCGTCGCGTTTTTGCTACAAGGTATACCGAAATTAAAAAATATATTATTAATCAAAGAATCAAATGACTTTTTTCAAAGGGACGATTTTGCCCTTTTTACTGTGTTCGTCAATTTTGCCCAAGAAATTTAGTTTGCTTTTAAATATAGACAGCACAGAGGCAATACCAGCCAATGGATGTTCTAAACAAACTGGACCTGGAATTTGTATTGTTACTGAAGGCTGCACAAAAATAGGCGAAACCAAACCTTGCCCCTCCGGGGAGTCCTGTAAATGCGCGCCTTGCGGGGGTTTGCTATGTCAAGCCAAATAAACAACTTTCAGTTCCAAGCCAATCAGAATAATTACATCTCCGCTATTTCTTTTTTCTTGAGAAATTCTAGTAAATGACAAATTATTTTGATTCAGGCAGAATAAATCTTTACACCTGAATTATTAAAGCCTGAATTATAATTTTTTTAGATTATATTATTATTTTATCTTATTTTATTTTCATTTCAACGGTTACATACGTTGAAGAAGGGAAATTTCGCTATAAGAGATCTCCTTATAAGAGAACTCTCTCTCTGTAAGAGATCCTTTGGGCCCACATATCCTACATAGTTATATGCATACTAGCTCTCTCTATAAGAGAATTCTTATATTGAGACTGATTTTGGAGATTTATAACCTTCTCTTATAGCGAGAGTTCAGTGTATTTCGTCTAATTATATATATATACTGTAGTTTTGCGACGGCTTCTTGTACCAATTCCGCCTTTAAAGGGTGGTAATTGTACACCGCGTCGTAATCAGCTTGAGATTTATCGACAGGCTTTACTTCCACTTTCTGTTTCAACTGCTCTTGAAGTTTCCGATTCTCTCGATGTTGGTCTTCAAGTTCTTTCTGTAGCTTCTCTCTTTCTTCCAGTTGAACATCTTGCTTCTGCTTTAGCTGATTTTTCTCTTCAAGTTGCGTTTAAAGCTCCATTCTTAGCTTTTCCATCTCTTGATGTTCAGCCTGGAGCTGTTTATTAAATTTATCTTGAATTTGTTTCTCCAACTTTATTTTAAGATCTTTCTCTAAATTCGTGTGTAGGTCTGTTGGAGAAGTCGTGACAACGTTATTATCCCGATTCTTGTGCAAACCTTTAGATTCATTTGGAAAAATAATAATCTTAGGTTTTTCGAAACGCGTAAGTACCACCCAAAGCATAAAAAACGCGAACAGAAATATTAAAATATCGGTTACAAATTTTTTAGTTGAATTTTTTGTAAACATTGTAATAGTCCGAAGAGATTAGAAAAATCGGTTAGATTACGTAAATGAAGTGTAAGATTGGACGTGGAATTGTTATGATTGGTCAGAACGAACAAACTATAAATTCCCGGACGTAGTTCTTATTTGGGTTAGAACGTTAAACGGCTATAATTGTGTTGTGTGGACCTATTTGGAGTTCGATATTTCAGTCGTGTGAATTGTGAGACGAAGCGCAGTATTGTGACAGCTTTTGTTATTAATTATTGCTTCCATGAACGAAATATGTATGCGTTTGTATATAACTTTTAATCTCATGTTCCATTTTATCTAATCATAGGTAAAATATCATTAGTTGTAAATATAGTAGTCATTTATCAGATTTACGTAGGGACAAAGGAATTAACTATGCGACTAGGAAATCATTATTTGCATCCGCAAGTCATAATTGAATCTTGCTGGCGATATCGTTTCATTTGCGGTCATTGGCAGTCCCACGAATTATACGTTTTTTAAATCGGGAATTAATTACGTCCAGCTAGCATGTCTCCTCACAAATGCACCGTCAATAGTATTTTAGGACTTATTTCAGTAAACATTATCCAACATGCGGAATCACGATACTAATACTTCCAATCATTTTAGCTCATTAATCAATTTAATCGAGTTTCTTGCTTATTCACGTCAATTTTGCAATAATATCTTTTAACGTTCCATTGTTAAACGTAAGAAATATCTGTTTTACTAACAGTAAGTAACAAAGCTTGCTAATTCTTTAAACACACAATATGATTATAAAAAATTAACTTTCTCGCCTTAAAAAATTATGGGATTTACATTCGAAGACAATTCCGGTACTGTAAGCATAAAATAATTTGGTTGAATTTCATTTTTTCATTCAACTCCGCTGGAGACACAGATTGCGGATATTTTGCCAAATAAGCTTTGGAAATATGAATTCCTTCAACAATTTCAAGTAAGGGGGAAATTGACAAAATTAATTCATGTTGCAACTTAAATGTTTTTAAATAATCAATTTTTTTAATTTATTAATTTTATAAAATTATTTCCTTATTTTTTTCAAATTATTTCTTTATTTTTTTTAAATAATTTTTTTTAATTTTTTAATTTATTTCTTCAATTTTTTAAATTTATTTTTTCAATTTTCTAAAATTATTTATTCAATTTTTTTTAAATTATTTGTTTTTGTATTTATGTATAATGTATTATGTTAATTAATTATTAATTTATTTTTAACAAATTATTTAAAATGACGCTTTTATCTTTTAAAATTTGCAATACGGTTATACAAGTTTTAGACTTTTAAATGATGGACTTTAGGTTTTGATGACACAGGAAGAAATTGACTCCGTATATAATATTGAATAAATAAAACTGATATCTATATTTTCAATTTTTTTTACAATTTCATTCAGATCGGCGATTTTGCTGTTGTCACTATTATTAATTCTGATAACGACAGTGGCTGATGGGAATCCGTGGTTGTGGTACCCTTATGTACGTCAATATTATTTCTATATGTTTTAGTACACACCTACCTACTTTATAAAATTCCTAATAATAAAATCCCAATTTAAAAGTGCAAGAGACTTGGGGTTATATGCGAAAACAGCGATGAGTGCTGCAGTGGCTATTGTGATTTTGGGATTATCGTGGCCGTCTGCAAGCCATGGTAGAAATCAGGAAAAGAAACCAATACGCATGAAATTTCCGTGGAATTTTAATTTAATTAATTATTACATTTTATCGATTAAAAGATTGCTGCGGAATGGAATTCATTTTTGTTTAATTTTAAAACAGCGTTTTAAAATAAAAAGTCCGTAGAACAACAATTTCTCGTTTCATAAATTCCTTTGTTTTTTATTATTAATCACATCATAATTATAATTTTATTCTTAAATATCATCGCATACAAATAAACTCCGCAGTAAAGCATATGGAAAAAATGAGAAAGGATTACAGCATGCATTTTTATTATCGTATATTTATCGTGGGTGGAGATGCAAAAGAGACGTATGTGGATAAGCCTCTCTGCCCCGATTTGCATCTCCACCGACGGGATGGTCGTTTCTTAAATACTATAAATGTATTACAACACCAGAGGTCAACAATTGACCTTGGTATTGCAATCAACAGCAAGCCCATTAACCCGAAGGTCAAGATCATTTCTCGAATTAAGCCCATTCATAATAAAAATACAATCGCTGCATATCACATATTGGATTATATCCAGGTTCAATTCGCATTAATACAAATTATTAGCAACCGTATTTGTCAGGAAATATAAAATTTTGAATATATATTAATATGAAATAATAAATTTCACTGATTAATGATGGAATTCATCCCTGTAGAAGATCCGTTAATTTTTGAATCCCTATTGCTAGAGCGTCTTCCGTTGTCCACAAATGTAAGTTTGGATTATGTATTATTTGAAAAATCAGCAACAAGGTTTATTTTAACAATTTAAAATCTATTATGGGAGAAAAGTAGAAATAATTTTAATTAAATTGTGTCACAAATCAAGAAGTGAGAAAGATTATTTATGAACATTAGAAATGTATTTTTATTTTAAAGTTTTTAAATTTAAAAATTTAATAATTATTTTAGGTCTACAATGTTATGAGACTTGAAAAGGCATGGCCGGGCGCCCATAAATGGTTCTCTATACTTGACCCAACAGTGGAAGAGTTATGGATTGTGGTTGTGTTTCGACGGCAGGTCATAAATATTAGTGATTTTAATAATAATTTTCTGTATTTATTTACTATTAGTATGTACTTCTATTAACTATTCTTATTTAATATTTAAATTCCAATAATTTCCAATACTTCAGGCAACATTCTTCAGAATGCTAAAAATGAATTATTACAGCAACACTTACTTGAATTACAGGACTACGGCCAACACATTTGTGTGTCCCGCCCACTGAACGCCAAAGCCACGGACGAAATTCGCAGTGCATTTTCAAATTGCAGCTTTCTAAATTGGAACGATTCTTACGCCTTCTGCTGCATCGATCCAGTGGTTTCGTCCATTGTGACGGACATTAGCATCCGTGAAAAAGGGAACTTAACCGTGGTTTATCCCTGCCATTTATTCTACTTGGAGACAGAAAAAGCGCGGGAGTTGCCAATAGAGTAAAATATTTTATTCGAAATTTTAAAATTCATTGATTATGTATTTAAAATTTGTAGTATAAATTTGTATTGAACCAGCGCCCCAACCAACGTGGAAGTTAAGCCGATTGATAGCGAAGAAGGACGTAAATTCCTTCTGAAAACTTGGAAATACGTAAAGCGCGGAAGCGACGCCTACATTGCCGAAGCCCTGCAGCGCAATCTGTCCGCAGGAGTTTATTCAAACGGAGAAATTGTAGCCGGCGTGCTCTTGGAGCGTACGGGTGTTATTGGAATGTTGTATTGTTTAAAGGAATTTCGGGGGAAGGGTTACGGTAAACTTACTATGCAATACATGATGAAGATTTCTGCAGAGAAGCAATTCGTCCCGGGCTGTACAGTGGAATCAAGGAATGAAGCTTCCAAAGCTTTTCAAGAGAAAATTGGTTTTAAATTTGGCGGGATTGTTGACTTTGTAAAATACCAGAAAGCTGAATATTAGGACGTGTAACTAACTTTAATGAAATAACAAACATTAAAGCCAATTCCTAATATTTTCATCGAAACTACGTTCAATGCTTTAGCCATCAATGCTCTAGAAGCAGAACATTGTAACATCAAAATCAAATTACACCGGACCCTCGCTATAAGAGATGTCCATATAAGAGAAGTCTCTCTGTAAAAGTTCCTTTGAGCCCATACATCATACATTGTTATATGCATACTAGCTCTCTTTATAAGAGAATTCTTCTATAAGAGACTGATTTTGGTGATATATAGCGTTCTTTTATAGCGAGAGTTCAGTGTATATGTGGCCTGTCAAAAGTTAGCATAGTAAATTTAGAAAATCTCTGTGGTTAAATTTTCAATAAAAATTTAAAACGGAGGGACGTTCTATGTAAAATTCAACTTTTCACTGCAAGGCAATTTACACATTAGTGGAGTTATCCCCCCTTGCATTGAAAACGCTAATACAGATAGCTACATACATATATTCCAGTTATTTGCAGCTAGACGCACGTGGGGATAGCATTTTTTGCAACTTTGCAGACGATATGTGAATGTACACAGTCAAGTTTCTTATACATATTCTTATACCACAAAGAACGATTAAACATCTCACATCTCCAGACTCCAGGTCAACAACTGACATTGATCTTACAATCAACAGCAAAATCCCTTAACCCCAAGTTCAAGATCATTTCTCGAATAAAAGCAATTGCAAAATGTACAAAATCAACCCCTAACTGTCAACTCTTGCACATATCATGGTACCATTAACAAACACAAAACATAAGCCACCGCATTTGTCGATCGTAACATTTTTAAAATATCACCGATTAATAATGGAATTCATCCATGTAAAAGATCCTTTAGTATTTGAATCTCTATTGTTGGAGCGTCTTCCCTTGTCAACAAATGTAAGTTAGAATTTTGTACTATTTGAAGAACTTAAAAATTATCAATTAATAATTTTAATTGAAATGCCGCAAATCATATGAATGACTATTAAAATAATCAATGTACGGCTTCCCACATAACCATTTCCATTTTCGAAATTCATAGTTGCGGTAATCAGTCGAATTAAATTGAGCAACGATGTTTTAAGAATTTAATTCTAAATCCGGGCGTATTTTTAGTTTTTCAATCGTGCCAATGGCATGGACCATATAAGCAATTTTAAATTTATGTATATTAGCTAATTCGTGCTAAATTTTTATTAAAAACAATATTATATGAAACAAATGAAATGCGCATTTATGCGATTGTTTATTCTTTGAGGTACTATTTTTATTGAATTTTAGGTGTACAATATTATGAGACTTGAAAAAGCTTGGACGGGCGCCCATAAATGGTTCTCTCTGCTGGACTCAACGGTGCGTGAGTTATGGATTGTGGTGGTTTTTCGACGGCAGGTTAGGACTACACCGGACTCTCGCTATAAGAGACCTCCATATAAGAGAACTCTCTCTGTAAGAGATCCTTTGGGCCAGCATATCATACATAGTTATACGCATACTGGCTCTCTCTATAAGAGAATTCCTACATAACAGACTGATTTGGTGATTTATAGCGTTCTCTTATAGCGAGAGGTCAGTGTATTTATGATTATCATGATATTTTAGAGTTGATACGATTGGGTCAAGCATTTTATCATCAGAGTTTTCCTGTGCTGCATTTGTTTTGAACAATGATTTACAATATTTTTTGCATAACTTTTTCCCACATGCTAAATATGAATTGCAGGACTACGGTCAGCAAATTTGCGTGTCCCGCCCACTGAACGCCAAAGCTACGGACGAAATTCGCAGTGCATTTTCAAATTGTAGCTTTCTAAATTGGAACGAATCTTACGCCTTCTGTTGCATCGATCCAGTGGTTTCTTCCATTGTGACGGACATTAGTATCCGCGAAAAAGGGAATTTAACTGTGGTTTATCCCTGTCATTTATTCTACTTGGAGACAGAAAAAGCTCGGGAGTTACCAATAAAGTAAAAAAGTTTTTTTTCTAAAAAGATTTTTTTGGAATTTGTAATTTAAATTTGTTTTTCAACCAGCGCCCCAACCAACGTTGAGATTAAACCTATTGATAATGAAGAAGGAAGTAAATTCATCTTGAAAACTTGGAAATACGCAACGGCTGGAAGTGACGATTTCATTACCGAAGCCCTGAAGCGCAATCTTTCTGCAGGAGTTTATTCAAACGGAGAAATTGTAGCCGGCGGGCTCTTTGAGCCTGCAGGACTAATGGGAAAACTGTATTGTTTAAAGGAGTTTCGGGGGAAAGGTTACGGTAAACTAACTATGCAATACTTGATGAAGATTTCTGCAGAGAAGCAAATTGTTCCCGGCTGTGCCGTGGAATCAAGAAATGAAGCTTCCAAAGCTTTTCAAGAGAAAGTTGGTTTAAAATTTGGAGGGATTGTTGACTTTGTAAAATACCAGAAAGCTGAATATTAGGATGTGTAACTAACTATCTTAAAGCATTAAAAGCCTATTCCTAATATTTTAATCGAAAGTACATTCAGTGCTTCAATGTAGAGATTAAAGATCATTTAAATTACTTTGTACAATCATTAAATCGTATTTTTTAAATTCAGAGTGCCAAACTACATTGAATTCAAAAACCCCGTTATCGTGCAAAGTATTTATTTTTCTGAATACTTGAAATAGGCCGATTATATTTTTATTTAATTGAAGCATAATGACCCAATTGTATACATTGCTCCATAATATTAGTACACTGAACTCTCGCTATAAGAGAACGCTATAAATCGCCAAAATCAGTCTCTTATATAGAAATTCTCTTATAGAGAGAGCTCGTATGCATATAACTGTGTATGATATGTGAACCTAAGGGATCTCTTACAGAGAGAGTTCTCTTATATGAAGATCTCTTATAGCGAGAGTCCGGTGTACTCGAAAATGAACATATTGCACCAACTGTTATATATGTACATACTAATACTAACATAATTTAAACAACGTGGCACATTCTAAACTAGTTTAAGCTAATCTAATTTAACCTGGTCTAATTTTACCCCAATCCAACCTGACCTAAAAGCCAACATAACGATATAAATGACTTAAATAAATTACCATGGTACCCATGTAAAAATAAAATATGGTGGTTATAAATTAGAATTGATTGCAAAGAAATTTCCACAGAAAAATTTATGTAGATATTATTTTTCACGAAAACACCTGTTGGGGGATGAGAGATTTGCAGTTAAGCTAATGTGGGAGAATCTGTTACAATAAGTTCTATATTTATAACATTGAGCATGTTCTCACATAGCCCTACTATTGGAATTCATATTTAGTCCTACTTTATAAGCTGCAAATATTTAGGCTGAGTAAACACGTCTTTTTATCAATATGGAATCCTATTTTACTTCACACCCACATGCCCCGCCACAACTTCTGCAGCCAGTCTAAACCTTTAAAGTTATGGCATCTTTATTAGTTAAAAATATACTGGTGCTAAACATTTTTCGTCTGTTCACATTGAATCTTTTATTTTCAGGAAGTGACATATTTTTGTCGATTAGACAATCCTGTATGTACTCATCAAATCCATAGAGTCTGGACAATTTTTTAAAACCATGGAATTTACATGTGTTGACGATCCTATTGTTTTTACGCCTTCATTATTGGAGAGACTTCCGTTATCAGCATTTGTAATTTCTCAGAATATTTGTTCTTACACTAAACCCATTCGATAATTGTTTAATAAGAAACTAGTAATGCCTATGTATTTTCAGTTTTATAATATGATGAAGCTAAATAAAGTGTGGAGTGACCGCCAGAAATGGTATTCTTTGGTAGATCCCGTCACACAAGAATTATGGATTGTAGCGCTCTTTAAGATAAAGGTTCATTTATTTTTATTGTACATCTTAAAAATAGTTTTCAAAAATTCCAATAGTAAATTTTAAAGTAATGTGGCAAGATTTAAAAAAGTCAAAGATAAAGTTGAGTATATCGTCGGACTAACTAGAAAAAGAGCTGATATGATTTTGACACAATGTGAAAAGGAGCCTATATGTATATAAAATCACTAATTCGAAAAGTGGCTTATATTAAATAATTGTGTTTACGGAGCGGGTGGCTCCAGAGCATGGGAAAATATAAGCTACTTTTTTTACTGGGAAATTTCGAATCACGATATGTCCACTTTTCATAGTGCCCCAAAATCATATGTCACTTTTTTTGTTTGTTCGACGATATAGTTTACGGGCCTATTTGTATAAACAAAGTAACATAACGTCGGCGAAGGATCAAAAAGTACCAACTGCATGACTTGTTAGTGTCCTAAAGTACCACAAATGTTTAAGCGTGGAGTTCTGACTTTTGGTATGTTTAGACATTAGTACAAAGAGGCTTTTGGTACATTAAGACATTAGCCCCGCGTGAAGTTGGTACTTTCAGATCCTTCGCCGACGATGAGTGGTATGTTTATATGTAAATGTATGTAGGACGACTCAAATCCTCTCATTTGCATTTCCCGCCCTGCAAACGCACCCGCTACAGCGGAAGTTCAGGGAGCATTTTCAAAGTGCAGTTTCATCCATTGGAACGATTGTCAAAATTTCTACTCCGTTGACTCCACGGTTTGTACAATGATAATCGAGATAAGCAGTTGTGTAAAAGGCAATGTGATCGTCAGTCCTAATAATTTCTTTGCAATGGAACCTGAAAATACGATCGAGATTTCACCAATGTAAACTTTAAAGAACCTTATAATTATTAAATTTATTTATAAACAATGTTAATTACCGCATATATTTATTTACCCTACCCCTACTTTACAAACTATTTTTAGTGTGCCAAACAACCTGGAAATTAAAGCCCTTGATAACAAGCAAGGAATGGAATTCCTTCTGAACACTTGGCCTATTGCAAATAGCTTTGGCCGAAAATACATTGAGGAAACGTTAGAACGAAGTATATCCGTTGGTGCATATGTCAATGGGGAAATTGTCGCTGGTGCAGTTCTTGCGCGGAATGGTTGCATTGGAATGCTTCACTGCTTGAAAAAGTGTCGTGGACGGGGCTACGGGAAATCAGTTATGCAACACTTGATAAAAGCTTTAAAGGCGGGAAATGACTTTGTTCCGTGCTCCCTGGTCGAATCAGACAATGACGTTGGGAAACGTTTTCATGAAAAGATGGGGTTTAAATTGGTTGGGGTAGTAAATTTTGTTGAATATAAAAAGGCAGATTATTGATTAATCTGATTTCTTAATTTTATTATTTATTTTTATTATTTATTTATTTTATTATTTATTTTTATTATTTATTTATTTTATTATTTATTTTTATTATTTATTTATTTTATTATTTATTTTTA
>JAQGAK010005225.1:0-10603 GCA_034696945.1 Lipothrix lubbocki | reverse complement strand
TTTATTTTTGTATTTTATTTTTGTATTTTTATTTTATCTTATTTAAAATGTATTTAAAATAAATAATATTTATTTGAAAAATATTACAAAAATAATTTAAAAAATAGATCATTGTCTATAATTTACCAAATGAAAACAAATTAACCAAATCGTTTGTTTTACAAATATGAAAATGAATTTTTATTGAATAAATTATCATAGAGACCAGAGTAACAGCAAAGTTGAGAATAGAAACCCTGAGGCCCGAACGTGTTTAATATTGTCTATGTAAGTATTTTGAAGGGATTTTTAAAATAGAATTTGTGCCCGAACCCTTTGGCAGGATGAAAACGGAAGGTGCGAAGGGAAAAGCGATGGGATGGGATGGGATGAGAATGAGGCCTGTGTGTTATATATATGCCGTGGTCGGTAGTTCGGAGGGGCAAAAATCGGAGTGAAAAAAGGTTCTGTTCTCTATGTGTTCTCTCTTCTCTCTCTCTCTTAAAGACATCCACAGCGATATTTTTCCTATAGGGAAAACCTTTTAGGAGAGTGCCTCATGTATTAGAATTTCAAGGGGAGAAAAATATAGAGCGAATGGAAAAGGAGGAGAGAAGCTCTCTTTCTCTGTTTCTCTCTCTCTCTCTATATATATATATGCTTTCCTATACTATTACTATAGGAGCGATGTGTAGATCGATAGCTCTTCCCCGTTGTTGTGAGTGTGTGGAAACTGTGAAGGAAAAGCGCTGAATTTCCTCAATTTTCCTGCCTAGAATGTCTCGAGTCTCACAGTCAAATTCCTCATTCCCTTGTAGGGCACCAGCGGAAGCAGACGCTCTGAGAGGAACCAGTCTTCTTTGGCAATTTTACCTCGTTCTCCCTGCCAAAGTCCCTCTTCACTCAGTCGGCAACAGTTGCCGCGTTTCCCTTTTCTCTCTCTATCTCTATACATTTGTAAGCTCTTCCCTTCTTCGTTTTCTCATTCTTTCACTTTTCAAATTAATTAAAAATACAAAATTCCCGCCAGACATAAATTCAACCTTTGGGATTTTGTGCGCAAATATTACAAAGAATTTACACGAATTTGCAACGGTTTTACACGAATTTGCAAAGAATTTACACCAAATTGACAACGAATTAATCCCAAAAGGAAATTCAATTTCAAAAATCTATTTTCCTTCTCCTCACAACTGATTACATTGGCTTGGCATCATCGTGGAATTATTCCCGCCAAGAATAAATTATTCAATATCCAAAAATTATTGTTCCCTCCAGGAATTCCACATCTAAAAATTATTCCCGCCAGGAATTCCACATCTAAAAATAATTATTCCCGCCAAGAATTATCCCACATTTAAAAATAATTATTCCCGCCAACAATTATCCCACATTTAAAAATTATTGCTCCCGCCAAAACCACCATTCTACACATTGCTAGAATCTCATTTCCCGCCCGCGCGAGGAGTTTCGAATATTGGACCAAAAAATAATCCAAATTCACAAAAATATTCCAAATTAATTCCCGAAATTGAAATTCAGCGAATAATTTGTCCAGAAAAGTTTCTACAAAGTGAATTTAAATAATTTTGAATTTTTCCCGCAAAAATTTTGAAGAACATCATCGTCTGAAGAATTGTTATTGAATTATTGTTAGGACATAAAGTTTCTTTGATAAAATCTGGGGATCTCAAAACAAATTTGAAAAAATCGGGTGGAAAAGAAATATTTGTAAAAAACAATTTGGCGAAGAGGCGAAAGATTTGAAGAAAATTGTGGAAGGCACGTCAGATTTGAAAAGATCGGAGAAGAATCCAAAAGATCGGAGAACAATCCAAAAAATCGGAGAAGAATCGAAAACAAATTCGGGAATATTTAAATCTGGCGAGAAGAATAAAGCTGTGAGATCAGGCGGGAGAAGCGGAAAAGTGGTTCCCTATCACATACAAATTAATTCGGTGTGACTTAATTTGAAGGAAATTAGTGAAAGTGAACTGGTGGAATTTAATTTGCATCGACTGCATCGCTCCGAAGATCCCGCACATCGCTCAAAAGCAAAGAACTTAACCCCTCGAAAATCCTGGAATATTGGTGCATAAATCCTGGGGAAATATCCTTGGGAAGTGATAGAATCCGTATGGTGCGGGGAGCGTTAAAATAGTAGAAGCCCAAGCGAAAGTTAAAAAGCCCCAGCCGTTTTACCATAGCAAAAAAAGAAAATATAAGAGTTTTCAACTAAAATTCTCCTCCACACTTGTGTGTCTGGCAAGAAGAAGAAGACGAAGAAGAAAACTTTCTCTCTCTCTCTCTCGTTTTCACTCTTTCTTTTTCTTTTTGGGAAGGAAAGCTTTCGAGACGTGGAGAGGGGAGAAAAGGCGGTTGGTAAATGGAGATTCCTCTCCCCGTCATCAGTAACTTTCTCTGTATTTTGTGGAGGCACAAGACGAGAAAAGTCTATTAAATTCATTCACCCAGCCCGATTTTCCTATCCCATGAATTCCCGACAAACGCACGCGATTTATTATTTCACCAGCAATAATAGCACACACACGAAAGAGCAGCTTTTCCCCACTACAAGACCCGCCGAGGACACGTCGTTATTGTTGGCACGGCCAATCCGAACAATTATTTCCAGTATTTAAATTTCCCGCTCTATTTACTTCCCCCACCGCGCGCTCCCATTTAATCTCCTTCCTCCTCCAATCTCATCATCATCCAATCAGCCGGAGTGCCGATTTCAAATTCCCCCGCCCGACCCATACGCAACACAAGTCACTAATTAATTATTACACATCAGGCTAAAATTTCCCGCCAATACAAATTTTTTCAAATTAATTTTCAATTTATTGGAAATTAATAAACAAAAAAGCCCGCCACAACATTAAAAAATCTTGCCACGGACATTAAACGAATGCCCGCGCAAAAATAAACAAGTTTCAAGTCGCCCCAGGAGAAAATTTAAAAACAGCGAAGCCGATGGCTTTTACTCTAGTCATTTTTTAAAATTCGTCAGAAACAATAAATTCAAAGTGCTCGCGGGAAATTCGAAATAAGCGAATAATCCAAGACAATTCACAATTTGAAAAGCGCGTCAAGAAAATTGAAAAATCGAACCGGGACAATTAAAAAGCGCATCAAGGAAATTGAAAAATCGAACCGGGAAAATTAAAAAAGCGCGCCAATAAAACCCGAAGGAGTTTTAAAAATCCCGCCAAAAATCAAATCATAAGACCGGAACAAGGAAAATAATTGGGGGAACTCAAAAAAGTGGTAAAAAAAGTTGTCTCCTTTGAATATATTTGTAACGACGGAATTTAAAAATACGCGGTGCCACAATGGAAAATGATCCCGTCGTGGAATTAAATGTCGGCGGGGTGTTCTACGCCACCCAATTGAGCACCATGCGGAAGGAGCCGGGCAGGTTGGCCGAAATGTTCTCACAAGGTAAACAAAAAAAAATTAGTACACAAATTTTTTTAAATAAAAATTGAAATAAATTTATTATAATAATATAAAAATATTTGATTCAAGAAATAAATAAAATTCAAAATATTATTATTAGCAAATTCAATAGGAGCAAAGGAGGGAAATGGGAATATTTACATTTATTGAGTCAAATATTCAAAAGAAATCCAATGAGAGAAGAAAATTGAATAATTAGTTTAGGTGCATAAAAATCCTATTGTGAGTAAACGGGGGAGGGATTTTAGCAATAGGGAAAAAGCAAACTTTCTGGATTCCGTGACCAATTAATGACACAATTTACGGCTTTCTCTCCAACTCCCACGCACTACAACAGCTCATTAGTCAAATTTACACCTCCCCAACAACACATGCAAGGCATGGGCTTCCTCCAACAAATTGTTGCTTGTTTCTCCTTTTTGTATAACCAATCTTTACTCTTTCATGGGAACATAATTATTATTGTTTTCAGGATTTGATTTTTTTTTGGCAGGAATTTCCTATGGAGAATTAAAAACCAATTAAATGAATAGGAAAGAAACAGTAATTAATTGTGCTGAATAATTATTTTTCACTTAACAACTAATTAAATTAATATATAATATAACATGTATTTTAAACATATTTCTAATTTCTTCAAACAAATTGTATTTTTGTAAATAATTTGTATTTTTCAAACAATTTGTATTTTTTTAAAATAATTTGTATTTTTTTAAAATAATTTGTATTTTTTTTAAATAATTTGTATTTTTTTTTAAATAATTTGTATTTTTTTTAAATAATTTGTATTTTTTTAAATAATTTGTATTTTTCAAATAAATTGTATTTTTTGTATTTTTTTAATAATTTGTATTTTTTGAATTTTTTAAAGAAATTGTATTTTTTGATTTTTTTAAATAATTTGTATTTTTTGTATTTTTTAAATAATTTGTATTTTTTTAAATAATTTGTATTTTTTCAATAATTTAAATACAGTTTTTTAAATAATTTCAATACAGTTTTTTAAATAATTTAAATACATTTTTCGTAATTACAAAAATATCATTCCAGTATTGACAAATTCTTCCTTGCAAATGCAAACATCTCCGATTCAAAAAGAATTCCCAATTCGCACTCAATTTAATTAAACAAAACTGCAAAATTCTTGCCAGGAATCTTAAATTACCCGTGACGAAACCCGTGACCTTGCAATGTAAAAAAATAATTAGAGGTCCAGGCTTAAAAAAAGCTGTAAATATGTATAGGAGGAAGTAGAGCGAAAGAGAAAGAAAGAAAGAGAGAGAGAGAGAAAAAAAAAAGAGAAGAGAAAAGAAAGAATCTTTATGTATTTTTGGTCCTCGTGTGTGGACCGTCCGCTGGGAAATTTCTCGAGGCCTATTTACATTATCCAATGGAGAAAGTTCCTCCGTAAAAACCTTGTTTCCATTGTTATTGACTTGCTTGAATGTTCATGTCAACTCCCTTTTCCCTACATTGTAATCCATCTTCCAACCTTTTTGCATCATTCAGCCCTTCAATTCCACTGCTTTCTCTCTTATTCCCGGGCCTTTTCAGCTATAGCGTGTCGTTTTTTTTAAATAAATAATAAAATTCTTCACAAAAATTTGCAAAAATAAATATTTAATTTTTTAACAAAATTTCAAAAATTTAAATTTTCAATTTTTTTTTTAGAATTTATTTAATTTTCAATTTTTTACAAATTTATTTGATGTTGTCGAATTTCCTACAAATTTATTTTATTTTGTTGAATTTTTTTAAACAATTTTTATTTTTTCCCGACCGTTATTACTGAACGCCCCTGCATGGCTGAGTGACCGGTGGTTGTGTATAGGAATGAAATGCCGAAACGCCACTCAAGTCACCCGAATTCTATTCCCAAAATGGGTTTCCCTTATTTTAATCCCAAACGTCCCAAGTCTTATCATCAATAAAAGTTTGCAAAAGTTCTGTAGGAGAAACTTTTCCAAAAGTGTTTTAAACTAAAAGGAAAACAAATAATAATGTTGCTGGAATTAATGGAGGACGGGGGAGTGCAATTGCTCGAACCAATGAATTATAAGCAAGTCAAGCCAATATGCAGCTTTGTGGGGACGAAGCAATTCGAGCAAATAAACTTGTCGAAGAAAATCCTCGAGAAAATTAACTAATGGCGGGAAAAGTATTTTTTTTAAAAAAAAAAGAAGAAAGGATTGTTGTGCATGCAAAACACATTCATTTAGATTCATAAAACTGACGAAAAGTTATAAAAGTTTAAGAAAACGGCGCAGAAAAAGTTGGAAACATAAATATAGGACAAAATAATAAAAATTGTCCATATTTGAAAACGACGCGTTTATATGTACAAATTGGATACAAATTGAAAAAAAATAGTCAAATGTATTAGCAAAACATTTTTGGGGAATATTGAAGAAATTAATCAAAAATACGAAGGGGAAATTCCCAAAAATATTGAAAAAATAACATTTTGAATATAAAATTTGAAAAACAAATTGACAGATTTTGAAATTTTAACTGAAAATTTGAGAAACAAATTGACAAATCTTTAAATTTTGACAAAATAATTGGAAAAAAAAATTGACAAATTTTTAAATTTTGACCCAAAACATTTGAAAAACAAATTGACGATTTTGACATTACAACCAAAAAATGGAAAAAAACAAATTGACAAATCCTGAAATTTTGACCACAAAATTTGAAAAACAAATTGCCAAATGTTGAAATTTTAACCAAAAAATTTTAAAAACAAATTGACAAATCTTGACATTTTGCCCAAAAAATGTTAAAACAAAATACATATATTCTTAAAAAATTGACAGAGATTGTTCATTAACGTATGGGATACAGAGCTCATATATATTCCCTTCTTCTCCATGTCTACCTCCATTGCCTGTAATTTTTGTTAGTTTCAAAGCTTATGGTTGGCTCTATCCCAACAGGGTCTCATGTTATCTTGTCAATACAAAGAATGTCACATCTACGGCATGAATCTTCCTCAGCAGCGCAAAAGACTTCCTCCACTACTTCAAATCCGTTTACTTTGTGTATATATAGATGATTTACAATGATTGTTCGCACCTTGTTGTGTCTACTAATACGGAGTAATTTACCCTTTTCGCAGTAGCCAAGAATATGAGGTAGGGTTTCTTTCCTTGTGCAACCATTATAGCGATACAAGGGGCCAGATCTTGACTTCTACCAAAGAGGACCCCCGTACAGGGTAGACATTGCAGTTCATTTTCAATGTGTTTTATGTAGAGAGAGAGAAACGTAAACTTTATTTACAACTGGCATCCCTATGATCTTAAACACATCTTTATCAAACACAGTAACAAATAATATTTTTACCAACTCTGTAAACAGTTATCTAAGTATATTTTGATTTAAATGTGAGATTATTTCAAATATGATGTAACTTGATGTAGAAACTGACAAATGAAATGAAATATGTAAAATTTCCGATTGTAAGGGCTTTTGCTATATCGATCGTAATAAATCCAAATTAATTAATTAATTTTCAATGTGGACACTCATTCTGAACAATTTGAACATGAATATTTAAAATGTTGGTACATTTTTTTTTAAATTCACAAATATTAGAATTCATTGATTTAAAATGCCGAATCCCAGAGAAACCAATGCAACGTTATTTCCAAAAAAGTATAAAATTAATGAAAATTACTTAATTTTTTTCTCAATAATTCTAACTATATTCAAGGTTAAATTTGAAAATTTCAAATTCAGGAAATTCAGGGTATAAAACAATAATGAAAGTGAGTTATATAGAGGATAATGAAGAAATTCCGATATAGAAGACATTTCTGGATGAAAAACAAAGTATTCTAAAATATCCGCGGCACCCGAAGATATGAGGATGTTTAAAAAGGGGGAGATCAGAATTAAAAAAAGGAAAGGGCGGGAAGTATATAAATGCAAATACGTACATAGGAGAATATGGTGAATCCCGGAGGGCGCGTTCTTCAAGTCTATTAATCTATGGTTTATCTTTTGGCGGAAATAAGAGTGTTTTCAAGATAAGGATTAGGGAAAGTCGTGAGAATGCATTTTGTGAGAGTTTTTATGTATGATGGACTGTAATAGAAAATGCTGGAGCATTTGGGATTTCGGTTCGGTGGTGTGGGGGAAAAGATGAGAAGAGAAAATCCATCTATATGTATGTACATATGGGTATACATATACACAGGGAAGATAGCTCACATGTGATGAAATATTCATTAAAGAATTCTTACTATCGGCCCACCCAAAAGTCTATTTTCTCTTTACTTTCCCCCTTTTCAAATTCCCCGCCGCACGCCGCCAAAAATAAAAGAAAATATTTAATTCAAGGAAACGTAAGGCCGCCCGTAAAATTTCAACTCTTTTTCATATCTTTGGCGGAGGATCCCAAAGTACCAATTTATATCCCTTTAATGTTGAAATTGGTACTTTTTGATACTTCGCTACATATTTATGTAATATATGGGCATATTGTCGGTGGAGGATCCTAATGTACCAATTTCTGTCCCTTCAACGTTAAAATTAGTACTTTTTGAAATTTTGGCGGAAGATCCAAAAGTACCAATTACTATCCCTTTAATGTTGAAATTGGTACTTTTTGATACTTCGCTACACATTTATGTAATATATGGACATATTGTCGGTGGAGGATCCTAATGTACCAATTTCTATCCCTTCAACGTTAAAATTAGTACTTTTTGAAAACTTTGGCGGAAGATCCAGAAGTACCAATTTCTATCCCTTCAACGTTGAAATTGGTACTTTTTGATACTCCACCAAGGATATTCTTTATATCATATTTTATTATATGTATCTACATATATGTATGTACACCCACACATATGATGAGAACGTGTTTAGCTCATCTCCACCTTTCCCCTTCATCACTCACATATCAGGGAAAAAAAGAGCGAGGGCCCATAAAATTTGAATAGTCACTATATGCTTCACGGGCACGGCCATTCAATTCCCCATGTAAATTCTTCCTCTGGGTCGTCGTTAAAACCTTTTTTGTAATATCAAGGGGTGCGAAATCATTCCGAGCGCAGAAGACAAAATCCCAAGTTCCCCAGCGAAAAAAAGGCATTAAAACCATGAAAGATTGCAAAGCGTCAAAATTCCTTTTTATATTAAAATAATAATCTAAATTTACGAAGTGCCATGTCGTTCCATTCCCACTTTCATTACAGAGGGGAATTCAAATTGTTGTGTTAAATTTTGACTCAAAATTATTCTTCTGTTTAATATCCCATATATAAATATAGATACATGTATGTAGTTAATCATATTGAATTTTAGATTCTGGTTATAGAATTTTTTATTTTACAATACTACCGCACCTGGTGTAAAATATTTGAGTGTTTAAAATTATTAACTATGTGCAATTTTAAATATTATTTTAAATGATCACTAATTTAAATACAAATTTTGCATTCAAAAATTATTTTAATATATAATAAACTTTATTTAAGATACAATTAAATTGTATTGAGTTTGATGTAAATTTACTCGTATAATTCTTACAATTTTTATTTAAAATGATTTGAAATCCTATTTACAATAATACATTAGAATAATATTTTTGTAATGGACGTGAATTTTCATTAGTATGATACAAATTGTGTATGGTAATGTTCAAAATGCGTTACAAATCCTATTAGAATAATTCCAATTATAGATTCATTGCAAATTGTATTATTGAATTTAACACACAACTGGCTCCCTATATTGCCTATTTATATAATGGGGGAAAACTTGTGTGCATCATTCCCCGGCCAGCCAGAGGAGCATTTTGGTTCCGTGTTCCAGAGCGTGTCGAGGAGAATTCACAGCTGGTTCCACCTCTGTCAACTTTTCGTCTAAAAAGGATCTGCTTTATTCCCTACATGGTACAATGTATGTATTTATATGGGAGCACAAAATCCATATGTACATACAATGTATTTAATTGGGAGCACAAAATACATATACCATGTATTTATATGGGAACACAAAATACATTTGTACATACCATGAATTTTATATGGAGAAAGTATACATATGTACATACAATGTATTTATATGGAGAAAGTATACATATGTACATACAATGTGTTTTTATGGAACCAAAAATCCATATGTACATAAAATGTATTTATATGCACATATGTACGTACAATGCATTCATATGCATACACAAAGTATTTTTACATACACATATGTACACCCAATGTATGTAAACGGGCGGAGGTATATATACATAAAATGTATTTTTACGATCATATGTACATGCAGTGTGTGTGTGTGTGTGCATATAGAAACAAGTTCATATTAAATACACATAAGTACATATACATATAACATTGAATGTAGAGTAAAGATCCACGGAGGAAATAAATGGGAGAAAATTCGGAAGAAAGTCATTTCCTTTCCCCCAAAAAAAAATTTTTTCCCTGGGACTTGACCCTTTGAGATAAAGCTGAGTGAGAAGGAGAGAGCATAGCAGTGCATAATTACGTATGTACGTCCATGTGTATTTGGGTAGGGCGGAAGTGCTGCTGTATATGGGAAAGGGTCCCGAAAATGTGGGATAAGGAATAGGACGAGAGATCGATGTGGGAAAGTGAAGTTCGGCCAGGCCTGTGAATGTGCCTGCCGTGTGGATGCAATGACGAGCGCGTCGAGTGTGTCGAGTATATATATGATGATATTCCGTGGAGCCGGCAAAAGATCTCCTGGAATTTCCACCACCACCACCACCACCACCAGACGCAACATTGACGAGCGGACTGGCATTTGTGCGTGAGTGGAACGACTATCAAACAGCCGAATGTGGGGGGAGGGGGGGGGGAGAAATGTTGGGGAAATTTCGGCAAAAAAGTCAAGTTCTTCTGACTTCAAGTGCATTATATATACCGCACTTTTATTTTATATTGACAAATATCTTTGTATTCCACGTGTATTTTGTATGGCCAAAACATTTATATGGTATGTATATGCCATGTTTTGTATTTGGAGAAAATTCATGTATGTATATTTAGTATATTTTATATATGGGGAAAAATTCACAAATATATTTTGGCCGGGAAAATTTGTAAATTCAATGGATTTTATATGGAGAAAGTATACATATGTATATACCATGTATTTTATATGGAGAAAGTATACA
>JAQGAK010005224.1:0-10607 GCA_034696945.1 Lipothrix lubbocki | reverse complement strand
ACAAAGCAGATGTATGTATTTTATTATATTTATATTAAATGTACCTATATTATATGCATAATAAAATATATACTATACTATAATATATTATAAATATATTATATGTATATTTATTATTGCATGCACTATAATTTTATTATTTGTAAGATTATGGCACATTCTGAATATGGCGTAGATATATTAAGCTAGAGCAAGTGAACATCTTTACCTCTCACAAGGTTTCAGACTGTCGCAGACAGAAACAGACTTTCGTCTTTCGCAACTGCTTGGAATATAAATTGACTTTCAAGGGAAATAACCTTAAAATAATTTATGAAATAATTGTTAATTCTAAAAATTATTAACTTTAAATTTTAGATAATTTTTTAATGTGAAGTGGGAAGTGGAATGCATGTATAAACGTGCATAGGGATGAGATCGTAAAATTGGAATTAAATTAGCATCAATGTCATGTTTTAGTTCACATTTTATGTAAACTTGTATAAATTACCCCGAAAATCCATAAATCTATATTAATATTACTGAAGATGCTGGCTGTCAGTTCAATTTGCAATTTCAATGACAAAATGCCTAGGTAATATTAGTATGTAGGTAAACTCGTGAGAGTAGCGGAATTTTTACAGCATCTCAAAGGAAGCTGTTCGATCAAGAGCTAATCCGATAAGAGTATTTTCTCAAGTCGATCTCATTTTTAGGACATCAAGATATACATTTTCCGGCTCTATGTAAACTATCCTAAGGGACTACATACGTACAGGTACAATTTTTGATAGTGCAGCATGAATTATATGCGTAAGAAAGAGAAACCCCATGCTGGAGCGGCATATGAAAAGTATCAAAAGATGTATTTAAAGGTATGTTCTGTAATAATTATAAGATAAAACACATGTTGAAGGTGGATGTGAGATCAAGAACCTTTATAAAACTGTGTCATAGCTACTTCTACATATGGCACAACTGAGATGAATTCCAAGTGTTACTTCATCAAGGAAGGGAGAAAACCCTGGGGATAAAATTAGATTCCTATCGGACAGTTGAGTGAGAAGGCGGTCAGCAGACTAGTTGTCTCTTCTGAATTGATTCCAATTTGCTCTTTGACGTTGAGACATTAAGGTAACTTCCGCAATTTCCTCGGTGTCAGTTAGGAACGCAATTGCCATTTCCAAACCTTTCTGTCTGATTGACTCATAGAATCGATTTCCACCTTTTATCCTTATTGAGCTTGAAAGGATCATCGGTTCCAAGCTTAGAATCGTTTATTCTTGCTCAAGCTTGAAAGAGTTGAGTATTATTATACCTGCTATATAACGCGCGGCATCCTTCACTACCAATAGATACTAACTATTTCCACTTTCCAGCTTTGTGTTCAAGTGCTCTTTATATTATTACCTCTTCATGGGAACGGATTACATCCGCTTATTTGCGTACGGGTAGAGGGTTTTTGTTCCCAAAGGTTTTAGAACAGTTTGTCCATGATATCAGGGAGCAGGTTTTGGAACGGAAAGGGCTAACACAAAAATGGGTACATACTGCTCCCGTTCCGGGTACAACTTCATCTAAATAAGAAGCTAGTCCGAATTTGACAATTTTTCATTCAAACGTTGGTCTAATAGTTGGTAATGGAACTCACTATGTTGTGTCAGAATTTTGTGAACACGTTTGCAAGAACACAATGTATTAATAAGAACGAGTATAATCATTTTGATACCAGAACCAGAGCGGTCGCAGGTACATACATCAGACACATTAGCAAAAGCAGAATTTGGGTTTCCAAAAGGAAAATTTGTTACAAAATTTAAGGTACAATTGTGAATTTGGAAATTTGCTAGCATAATAACCCGAAAAGCTGGAAAGGAACTGGGGAAAGGAACAACATTTTTTTGTTCCCACTGTTTTACAACAAGGCTGATTGCACTGGAATGCTTTAACTGCTGGATAAACTTTCCATGTATGTACTCATGTGTAAGTGGAGGTCGCAAAGCCAAGAGGAATATTTTCCTTTCTTTCTGCCTCCTCTTACAATAGCCTTTTAAACACTACTGATACTGTATTTTGTATGTATAGTTTGCGATGAAAGTATCTCTACTTTCTTCATTATGTCTACTTTCTTTACAAATAATATATAAAAATGCATTTATATATATAAGAATGCAAAATGTACATTGGTTTGACGTAGAAAGTGTTGATGGAAGATTGGAACATATAGATAAATGTTGTTGTCAAACATATTTATGTATTCTAAAGGGTATGTTACATATAAAGCTATACTTTTGCGAGATGAGAACGCGGTGAATTCAATCTTCATTTTTATTTTCTCGTCCTAGAATGAATTCACGTCATTAATATTTTTTCTTTCATCTCTCTATTTTTATGAGAGCGAAGATGGGACGCTTATTTCTTGTCATCGCATACAGAATGTGTGTTATATATTTATACTACTATTAAGTACAATATAGATGAGAATATTGATATGAGTGTCCAATTTGTACATGGTGCATGTATGTACGTTCATAAGGCAGCTTGAGCAGACAGGTCGTTTTATTTTCATTCCCTCCTCAAACTTTGATGGTCTAGGACCGAAGCACTGTGGTTGCTTAGTTACCAGAGCTTACTAATACATGTAGGTGTTTAGATTACATAATATACTTGCGCAACGTCATGCAAGCTGGATTCTGCATAAGCTTCGGCTGCAATTTCCCCGGGCTTACAACTTTAATCTCTGACCTGTCTTGCCTTTTGTCTTCGCTGACAGCCTAGTTGTGGCAGGTAATAACTTCAGCGTTTCCACTTCACCGGTAGCTCTGCCAGTTTTCTTCCAATTGCAAAACCAACAACCATAGATGGAGAAAATCAAATAATATTTGGGAGTACTCAAATCAAACTGAATATCAAACACGTATTCTCACCAAAATTAAAACTTGATTCTATAGCATGCAAGCCAAACAATTAGGGAAGAATATGATACATGATAAATATAAAAAATACTACTAACAACACGTATTAGTAAGACCCACTTGTTACATCTCGTTATGCATTTTTGCTCTGGATGAAATTTGAGTTACAGTTTTTGCAAGTGCAAAATATGCCTTTTGACCTCACCTTTAGACTTGAATAGACCCTAGAATTTATTCTCGTAACTCACGATTTCCTTGAAAGGCTTCATGGAAGATGAATTTTATACGGATTCCATTTCCCGAATGAAATCTGGCGTTTGTATTTATTGAATAATAAATGATGCGAGTGGTTGTTCATTCATGGTAGTATTCGCATTCGTGGCAGGCATCCGGACATGTGAGGAAACTGTCCATACACCATATACATAGTTAAGTGTGTATAGTATCTTTACACTCGCCTCAAAGTGTGTTTTTCATTTATTTTGTCAATGTCTTGGTATCCTTTCTTATTATTCCAACAACTGAAGAAACTTCTGAGATGTTGGAGAAGAAGAGTAGAAACAACAAAGAGTTTCCGGGTGTTTTGGGGTGGAAAATATTTTTGTATTACATAGTTTGATGCCCGGTGGGCTTCGGATGACGACGATGATAAGGACTACACAGGAATTATGTAAATATATAAGCCTGTTTACACCGTTTATACATTTGTTAACATACCAGTTTTGATAAACTCATATAGAGTTCTACTACTCTCCAAGTCTTTTCCTCTCCCTCATTTTCATTTTGTTTACTGTTTACCAATCTGTGTTATACAGGCTTGAGGAAGAAAATAGTTTATAAAGTAAAGTTATACAAAAGTAAACGCTTCGTTGAGTAAACAACAATTACCTCTTTTGCAATTTCCCTCTGCTTTCGCGGTCCGTTTACAATCTTTACACGTATACGTGCGTGATATCGGTACACATGTCCAACGTAAGTATTTTAGTACATTTTAGCTTTACTATTGGGGAACACACACATCACAGTACAGAGCTTATTTACACTTGTTGTGAACTGTTCAAAAGGTGGGCGTGGGCTACTTGTTTCTTTTAATCAGCACTGGAATAACTTTAAATTGATTTTAAACCAACACTTCTACGTGTTGATGTGGTTTCTGGACTGGAGTAGTTATAAATGACTATAATACATGAATACGTGGTTTTCTTTAACTTCCTTAATATCAAATTGCAAAACATACAATTTGTGGTCGTATCTATTACAAACCTTTAGGTGGTAGAAGTACTGTAGATAGTAAAGTTTCTATATGCAGTATATATAATTATTTATAATTCCTTATAATTTAAATATCTAAGAAATGTAAAATTTAAATCTCTTATCTTTTGATAAGAGTATGTACAGATATTAGATGCATAGCAAATAATAGCATTCTTACCACTATATACTGTTTTATTAACATTTCATTTTATGGAAAGATCATCTATTTGGAACATTTTGGTTCCTGGGCTTCAGAAACCACGCGTGATTTATTATGGCAGTTACTATTGTCGTGGTTGCAATATAAATTCTGCCAGAATATACTTTGTTAGCGGGTGTGTTACCTTAAAGCTGAAAAATTGTTTTAAAAAATCATCAAAAATGTTTGGCCTATTACACCTAATGCTATTTTAATTCAAAAACTCTTACGAAACCAAAACCAATCTTTAGAATGAAAAACAAAAACAGTATAAAAATAAAAGATGTAAGTTTTTTGGATTTACACATTTTTACATCTGTAGTGGGTAGTGGGTCGTGTAGTCGTGTTGTGGTCGGGGCTGACAGCCAGTGACAGTGATTTGGTCTACTTGTCGAGATAAACTATGCCTGTCGAAGTCCAGTGCAATTTGTCATTTTTACCCTAAAACCAAAGTAACTGTACCAGTCTGTGTTACTATAATAATTAAATTATCACTTATTAGTTAACTATTGAACGTTTCTGTGAATCAATCATCCCTTGTGTATTTATGCACCGAAAAATAATTTTGGCACAAGATAATGCATTGCAATAGGAAGTAAACCTCATATTCGCCTCATAAGTGTTTCTTTGGACGAAGTCTGCTTACAAGCTACCATTACCAGACTTTTTGGATTTTATTCCTTGTATTCATTCAGGTACATATGTACAAGAGGACAGAGGATGAAAACTCCAGCTGTAAGTGTGTTATACTAAAGTACTATTTCATTCTGTTTTTATTAGCAGTAAAAAGAGGTGATTTCGTTGTTTGATTACCTGGAGCATTAAATAACAACTTTATAAATATAATATGTCATAGTAGGCTCTATATAGGCTCTCTTCCTTTTCCGGGACTAATAAAGTAAAAAATAGTACCATACTTATATATCTGCTTTCACACATGATACATACTTTCCGGGAAAATACTTTTTGTGACACCGGGAAGACAAGACGTTTTTCATTGGTTGTACTTTCGTCTCCGAGTCCTCAGTCAAGGAACAGGCAGAGAGACGGGATATGTAAATGTGAATACACTTAATTCCAATTGCAAGTCATTCCGATCTTCCTGCAAGCCTCAAACTTTGTAGCAAACTTTGTGTAGATGATGAATGTGTCACTATAGAAAAGTAGTAGAATTACACTCTTATTGTGGAACCATTTGCAAAATACATGTTATAATGTATGGTATATGTAGCCCCCACTATACAATCTTTTTCGTAGAAATTTTTATCCAACAATCGTCTTCAGTCATTTGTCATTCTTAAAATATATTGTTCTGCCAGTCTCATTGTCAGCTGTGTTGAAATTTTGCAGTTGAATAATTTAGTGCAATGTGTCTTTAACGTTTGAGAGTAATTTATACGAGAATCGAAGTTTGTAATGGTATTGATAATGCAAACGGTTTTAGTTCAGTGGTATAGTTTTAGTTGTGTAAATGATGTCGTGTAGCTCAAATCAATAATGTTTTAGGTTCATTGCCGCACGGTTCAGCTTGGTGTAAAGTGGCTTAAGCCACTGATTGCTTTAAGATCTGCCGTTAAATAACTATCTGCGAACATGTACTACCTTTTCCCAAATTGTATTCAACTATTTCTATACTTATGGAAAAGGATACAACTATCATTACCACAAGTATTTGAGTGTCACTAAAATAGCTTAGGAATCTACGGATATTACGCTTCAGTAGGCATGGTCTGTTATTATGTACGGAACTATCTTATTTGTGGCAAAGATGATTGATAGTCAGCAGAGAAGTAGCCCAGTTTATAACTTGCAAGAATTGATAGACTCCACAGTGCAGTGCAATGACAAGCAAGGGAATTATCTCCTCATGAGACCACGCAATCATGCATATCAGGTATGTTATTTTGCTTCTGGGAGCAGCTCAAACTTTGACTTTTTGCATTTCATTGTCATTCTTCAAAAATATTATACTGCCATCATGGCAGAAAATTATAGCAAAACTTGACTCTCATCCATCAAACCTATATAAAAGGCTTAAGAAATAACTATATATACATGGTTATGACTTTTATTTATTATTTATTTAAGTATATTTATTTTCTATATTTGTAGCCTAGTGTTGGTAAGTGTCGTGTTAATAATACTGTTCGCGCTAATCTCGTGTGTGTAAATCTTAGACAGGGACAGAAAATTATACACATGCATAGTTAATGTACATAGCGGCAATATAAAGATTCCACAACCTGCAAATTCCATTTCAAGTTCGAATGTTCGAGGTATATAAAATATATAATTTACAAAATATAGTAAAAGGAATATGGATGGGAACGTGATTCATTTAATGTTATTAATCTTAATAATTTAATTCAAAGGTACACAGTCAAGACAATATATGGATAAACAATCTACGAAAGGGAAACTACGTATGACAGAGAGAGAGAGAGATGATGAAGGAGTGTTTGCTAAAGTAAAAGCCGCCTATGCATTTGGCGTTTTTAGAATTTGTGGACCACGCGGCCAACCTACATAGTACTTTAGCACACATAAAGTAGGCCATCGACTGCGTGTGGATTGCTCAGAGTATTCCTTCATTCCTTTTTGCCAACTTTAATGCTAACTATTGATACTTACACTGACTATCAAAGTTAATAACACTTTTATTCCGATTTCGTCGGAATTGGGCTAAGCAGCGTCTATATCGAATGCATATATCTATTATACTTATATGTGGATTTTTACATACAAGCCATGTGTACATATATCATGTGTAGATACTGAGTTTAGCAATTGGCAATATGCAAACCTCGCTGCACGTACTACGGGATGGATGGTACTAGAATAATAAAAAGAAGAAAAAATTATTATTATTTATTTCTGTATCAAACGGATCGCATTCCGATTTAGGTTGGCAAGGATTACAGGGAAGCGGGAATGCGTAGGAAAGAGCATATTCATGTAAAATTAGTTTTAGACAGTCTACTCACATCCATTTTCCGTCCAGTTTTATCGTATTTGTCATATATGATTTCTTTGGGGGATTCCGCAGTATCCGGATGTAGATGGATGCGAGCAAGTGTGTGAAACATATCCTTGAAAATATAAAATGACAAGACGAACTCTGTGAACCTACGTGCTATAAATACGGGTACATGCATTATACGTAAATATACATTCGAAATTGTGGTTACATTCACTCTGACATGTAAAGGATCTATATACATTAATTAAGTATAGATATATAAAATGTTATAAGGAGAGTAATGATATATATTTATGTTATATATCTACTTTTGTTTGAGTTTGATTTTTCAATTTGCGTCAATACGGTACGCTGACATATTGTTCAGCTAGTTGACATTCATTGCAAACGTGAAAGCGGGAAGCATATTTGATTAGGTAAGTTCAAGTTGAACTGTTGAAGCACAAGCACATCACAGTAATGCTGCACAGCCCATGTGTAAAGGATAGGATATGCCATGTACATTGTATGACATCTGTATTGGGAGATATGACAATCGTAGCCAAGTAGCGATTCATGGTTGTTACATTTCGTATCAAATTTTGGAATATGCAGCAGTAGCAATTGTCTTCATATAATTTCATTTGAAAACTGCATGCATGTGATGTATGAAACCATCCGGGCATGAACGCAGCACAGTGGGGTTTCCGTTCATGTAACTGTATGCTTCTCCCTAATGTCCCTAACCAGGAACAAAGATTGCAACACATATAAAAGGTTGTCAGAATCCCAGAAAGGATGTTCCTTGTCAAGTCCATCTATCGTGTCTTCTCAACTTGGAAATTGTACTTTACTAAATAATATTAGCTACTGACTTACGTTTACGTTCGACCGAGTTCTATGTCATTCATGTCTTATACTCCTTCTGTCTCTATTATTTCTCGTGCAGTTAAGTCATTGAATTTGGTACAAAAGAGTTGGCTTAGCGAATTGAAAAATCAATACGAATTTTATTGCCGCCTTTACGGGACATCCATTAAATAATAATAGGAAATAATTCTCCCGAACAAAAGTTATCTCGTGTCTCAAACTGCTGAGTGAATAACGAGAAGCTCCAGGAGAAATCTGTGGCTTCGTTATTGTCTCCAGCACTTTTATTCTTTTAATTTCATAACTTTATGGAGGAACAAAGTCTCTGGACAGTTTCTCTCCTTCACAAAATTGACAGCTACTCCTCGAACGGGAGAACCCACACTTTATCATGTATTCATCCCTTGGAAATACATTTGGAATACATAAGCAATCCCTGTCCCGTAGTGCGCATCATTCCCACCATTCTCAAGACCAAGCTTTAAATTATTTCAGGAATTTAATAATAGTAGTAATTACTTAAAAAATCTCCAGTCATCATGACACGTACACTGTTAGTTCGCCAACTTTTGTAAAAGTGCATTGACTTTTCAATTCCCCTAAATCTCCCTTTTAATGTGAAAACTTCAAACATATCTACATGACCACCTTTTGTACTCTCTGAAAAAAATGTTACGAATGCTACGAGGCTATTATTAGTACTTATTAGTAGAGTTCGCATTATTGCTAAATGCAACCGGACGTATTTGTTTTTATTTTTATTAGACCCATCGCCTAGTCCGAGGTGATCGTTTTTCGGAATCACCATTATGATTTTCATTAACGTACTGCAGTCTTTGATGTTCCCATTAACCCCGAAGTTCAAGAGTTTCGAGAAAGTTCATTATAAATCTCCATGCTCCTTCCATCCAACTTTACAGCAAAGGTTAAATAAGGCTTGAAAAATGACTGACTAATCTGGCTAGAACTTCTGGCTAGATGAAGTTCTCGCTTGCTTGCTAGTTAGTACATAGCTATTCGGTATTAAGTGATCAAGGCCCACGCTTTTTCCTCTTGGAGTACCTACGTACATATGTATCTGTACATGCGGTTACAGTAGGTATCTATCTCTTCAAGTCAAGATGATGTGGGTGGACATGAAAATAAGGAAATACTGCAAAGCGCATTTGTGTATATGAGAAAGCATGGCTATATGATAAAGTGTCTTCTTCATAGTTATACCTAGGGTTAAATTATAATACAAAGCTAAAGGATGCATATTATGGAATGTGTATAGTACCTAAACATTTTAGTTTAGTTTACAGGATGCATTAAATATGTATAGTGTGGATAGAGATAGACTATGCATAGATCTATAAGTGCAGAGGTTCAACCATACGATCAGTCTCTTGTTTCAACCCGCGGTGTATTTATATGTATTTTTGTTAGAAGATATGAAATAGCGTAGCGTGTCTATGCATGTACTTTGTTGTTACAGTTCAAGTGAATCTATGGCATAGAAATAGAAACAAAATTTGGTGATGTACAAATTGAAGTAGAATTGTATGTATCTAGGTACATACGTATGCAAAATGAGAAGGAGGAAGCTGTAATAAGAAGGAAATAATAGGAGAAGTTAGTATTACCTATAGAAATACAGAGCCACGAGCTTTAGACCCGAAAAGTACAAGAATGCATTGTAAAGACTCAAGGTTTATGTATATATTAAACTGTATACATGTGAATAAAAACCCCCGGGTTTCATCGTACATTAACCGTGTAGTTGGAATACAGTTATAAAGGTACTAGAAACTACGGAGTCAAATCAGCCGCTTGCCTCTCTCATCTGTATACACGTTCTGTTTTCTTCAAGATTTGTACGTTCTATGCAAATGTTTAAAGCCTATGTATTCTTTATTACAATAACAAATATATGACAGCATATATATAGATGTTGGAAAATGTTCTAGCTGCTGCTGCCTGAACGTCAAGGTACGGGAGTGTGTGGCCGGGTAGGCAAGATCCTGTATGAATATAGATATAACGTAAAGGACAAGAGGTAGTGGGAACTGTGGGAAGACCCGTATGTTTTATATGGAGGTGCAAAACTCCGACATTTCATAAGGCACTTAATATATGACTTGTACACAGCCACGTAGTAGTAGCAAGCGTATATGTACTTATATAAGTACATGATATAACAAAGGCGAGCGTGTAGAGTACAGTCGAAGAGGCGAAATATTTTCGGATCCGGAGAGTCGCGCAGGACTCATTTCCCTGTTCTACCGACCAGTGTTTCGACCAAATCAAATATTTGCCAATTTGAAATTGAATTTGAATCTGAATTTCAAATCTAATTTATTTATACCCGTTACTTTGATTTGGTTATTCGAATCCAAACCAAATATTTCTAGAAACCAATTTAATTAAATCAAATCCAATCTTCAATTTG